>JAULKJ010159405.1:0-14618 GCA_032355405.1 Rubia balearica | reverse complement strand
CCATATATAAAATTACAGTAAAAGCCGCGAGTTGTCAAATCTCTATTTTGCAGGAAATTAGAAAACATGGTCTAAAAGTTACTATTGTTGGTGCGCCAAAGACTATTTATAATGATACTCGGTTAAGTTCTTTTTCACTAGCAGTACGTGTCAAACCAGAGTTCTTGACTACATCTTTTTAAATTGTTTTGGCTGAGGTGTCAGGAACTAGGCATTGCTTTGACTGAGGTGCAAAAAGTCGAGGAATGGAAGCAGAAATGTATGGACATTACTAGAGTTCTAGCTGGAGATGATATTTCTCTAACTTATGCTCCTATAGAGGTTTCATTTCACTAGCAGATATTGATTCAATTTTCTCTAATAAAATGTTACCTGATACCTTTTCAGTGGTTATCTAATTGAATTTTGATAAAAGAACCTTAGGTTATGTATATGAGTTATATATTATAGTATGTTTCTGATTAAGATTGTTTACTTGAAAGTTCTCGGAGAAGCAAAGAGAATATCTGAGTCTCGAAAGGCTGCAAAGGTAGTCTAGAATTATCTCTTGGATAGTTGAATATGTCTGATATGAATATTTGTATACATTGATAGAAGTACGTGTTTTTGTTGCCGATGATTAAGCTGGTTATGCTTTAGGGTTCCGATGATTTAGAACTTCCACCCATGTCTGATGTTGGTCAAGGTGGTGATGATAAAGCTATTGTTTCTGTACATTCCACCTCACCAACTCGAAATTATCACTTAAAGTATGATACTATTGTACCTTCAGTTTCCAAAATATCTTCAACCTTAGCTTCTCTTCACAACGTTGCCTGTTCCTGAGACACTTCCCAGAAATGAAATTTTGGGTTGATACATCTTTGTGTGTAACAATGACACGATGAAAAAAAATGTGAAGCGCCAGCTGTTTGGTAATGCACACATCTTTGGTTAAATCCTAGGTAGTATGGGTACGGTAAATAGGTCACGGTACCCATACCAGATACATATCAGGTACAGATTCGGTGTGAATTTAGTCTGGGGACGTCCCCGGTAGGATTTGACTTTTTGGGTACTTTGACCGGGTACGGGTAGGGTCAAGGGTACGGTCAAAATGGAGGATACAATTTGGGACACATTGTACCCTATTAATTCTGAATAAAAAAATTAAAATTCTAAATAAGAGAAAATTGTAAAGTTGAAAAATAGAGTAAAACCCTTCGTTCGCCGGACTTGGAGAAAGAGTTTATTATTGAAAATTGATGTTTTTCATTCACTTTCATGCTTATTGTTATGCTTTTCTTTGACTTTCGGCGATGAATTTTATTTGGTGTTTGCTTATTTTAGTCTTATTGTTTAAGACATCGAATTATAATCTTGTTATGTGGTTTATTTGCTAATTATTGTGATAAATATTAAGTTTAAAATATATTTGGACGTTTTCATTTACTTTAAATTGTTTAAAATATAAAGTCATATTATCTTTGATTCAGAAATGATTAATTATTAATAATATATATATATATATATATATATTTTTATAATCGTACCCATTTCATACCTGTACCCCTTAATTTTCAATTTATCGAATCTCGTTCCCGTACCTAGAATCATACCAGCGCTACTTAGGTTAAACCTCTAGGTCCTCTGAAACCCCTTTTTAGGCAATATGAGATATTCCAATTCAAACATGATCATTCAGCAAAGTCTGCATCTAAGTTGAATAATCTCTCTCATTTTTTTTACATTTTTAAGTTTAGAATAATAATTTGTTCTGTTATATCTTAATAGTATTTAGTCTAAGAAGAGTAAATGTTTGATGCAGTTACCATCTTGGGTTGCTTTGACCGATGATGTTGTTCGTCTTGAAAAGGTATTGCTGCGTTGCCTTTTGGTCTGATCATATGCTATTTGAATAAACAACTTTTGAATTTAAATAAACAACATTTGATTTGATAGCGACTTCTAAATTAACGACTTCTTTTGGAAATGATGGTTGTGATTTGTTACATGACTTACTATGCATACACACATGTATGTATATATATATATATATATTTCTCTATGTTAGCATATTTCATCTACCAGTTTTTATATCTTAGATTTGTAACACTAATATATTTTTCTGCTTACTGTGAGGCCTTTTGTCTTTAATATGTGTCACACTAAATTAGCCTTTAGATACTTTATGTGCTACTCTTTACGTCATGCTATTTCGGTCCCGATGGATAATTTTGTTGATCATTTTGCTACATTTGATGTTTTGTGGCTGCTGTTGATTTGATGGCAGCTACATTTTTTTGTTAGGCGGTTGTTGATCATTTTGCTAATTTCTGGGATGGTGCCTTTTGTGAAGATGGGGTTGTGGTTGTGGTTATGGCTATGCTAAAATGATGTTGATGCTACTTCCTTTATTGCTTATGATCTTAATCCAGATGTCTCCAGCTAAAGGTTGGACAAATTATGAAGAAAAAACAGACATAAGAAGCCTACACCTTCACTGCTGAAGGTTTATCTTCAAATTTTGGAATCAATGCTCATCCCAGGAACCTGAAACCGAACAGTTCCTGAGGGAGACCATGCTCAGACTAGTATATTCCATAAGTGCCACTTCAAAATCAGACTACTCAGACCAATGCGCTCATCTAGGAATAACATCCTCCAGGTACAATTTATCATATGCATTTTCAGTATCTTTGGATAGGGTGCTTAACGAGTCGAGTAACAAACCGAATATCAGCATTTGCATCATTAACCACACCCGATAACAGGAACATGGATGTATTTCTGCAATCTAGCAACGAGGTTGTACTACTCAACACTTCCATACTGTCATTGTTGGAAGTTGTAAAGTCCATGGAGTTTGAGTGTCTCAAACGCCGTACTCTTTTCATTGATGAACTCTCTGTGAAAGAGCATCCATAGAGATGTTCTTATTATGCAAGTATGATAGCTAATATTGGATGATTTTGATGATAGGACTGTGAGGATGAAAAGACCGGAGTAGGACTGTGAGGATGTTTTAATTACGTGCCATTTGATTATGTTTAATGATCACTATAATTACGATTCAGTGTAATTCATTTGTAAAGGTAGATTTGTACCAAAATAATACAGAATTTTGGGTTCTTTGTGAAGGTTGTTTTTTAACACTTTTTTTTGAAAGTTAAAAATGACATTTTTTTTTATGGTTGATGTCTTCAAATGTGATTTAAACTTTTAAAAATGCAATGTATGAATATATATATGACTGGTTCGGGCCAGAAAGTGGAAAACATAAGTGGAGAGGCTTGAGTTTTATGCATGTCAAGGTCAGAATAAGGAAATGAAGCTATAAGCTCCAGTTCCCTCCTTAGACTAAATACTAGTATTGAGTAATAATTGAACTAAATACTATAAGCTCCAATTCCCTCCTTAGACTAAATACTACAAGCTCCAGCTTGGGTATTAATAAGATCCATGAATATGGCATTTAATATTCTACAATTCATACTCTTCATAGTGTTAGGATCATACTCTTCATTATTGATTCATTATAAACAAATATTTTATATTTTTCCACTATATTTTTTATAATGTAAAGATTTCTATACATCCATTTATATTTTTCTATGAAATATATATATATATTAAATATGAAATTATTAATTATTACATATCAACAAAGATTGAGTCAATTTTTTATTTTAAAATTAAATATATCAATTTATTTTAAATATTACATAATGTGTAATTCATATATAGATGTGAAAAAAATTATTACTTTTTAAAATTATAAATTATATTATAATCTTAAATTTTTATTCATAATTCGTGCATCTGCACGGGTATTATCTAGTTGCGTATAAACCACCCCATGTGGACGCCCAGCCTGAAAGTGGTCAAGTATTCTGTAAGCACTCTTCACACCAACGGTGTACTATACTCCGTCGTCACATGGTCGAACGGACACCGCAGCTAGCCAAGTGTCCTCGTCGGCAATGTAGCTTAGTTGTCCCTTAGAGCCAAGCCAAAGCGAGCCCAGACTTCTTCTCGTCTCGGTATTCCTTGCCTCCTGTGTAGTAGGGTGGTTCAATAAAGGTAGAACACACTTTAACCCCGTTCTCTTGTTTGCTAATCTCAATCGCTAATTCTACAAAACAAATATGAACATGGTAGTTAAACATCCTATATTTGGGGATAATAATGAATTTAAATATGCACTTTCAAGCTCATATGAGATTTTTAGTAAATCTGATGGAGGACGTTACCCCAATCCACGTCATCAGCAACATAGATAATACTTCTAAGTAACTCATTTATGATATATTCCCAATAAGCCAATAGGATTTTTGAAGCATGTTTTAGCAAGTATCAAGAATCCATACCATGCTCTCTAGAAGAAGCTTACAATTTACACACATTCACAATAGTCTTAGTAACAACACAACAGACAAAGCACCAAAACTAGAGGTAACTCATCACCACACAAGCACACACAAATTGCAATTGAATACTCTACCTAAAAAAACTATCCTTTTATAGAGATAACATGGCCATAGAGAATAGGGATAACATTATGATATCCCCTAGAAAATCGTGACTTTATACCTGTCCATACCTATCTAACCCCTTATTTTAGATTTGGAAAAGGAAAAAATACTGCCAATAAGGATTAGTCAACACATAGATAAATTTAACCGACACATGCATTCACTTACACAACACTTACAAACCTTTAAAATGCACCTCACTAAGCAAACCTTGGAAAAACATGCTCCATAGGTTTGCCCAAGTACGCTGCACTAACACACAAGGATGATGGAAAGAACACTGCATCTTCACATCCCTCCTAGAAAATCACCAGGGAAGTGACATAAGCAAATGTTTGAATCAATCTCCTTTTAAAATACATATACATAAGAAGAAAGAAGACCGTGGCTTTGCATAAGTCTGGAAAACCAGCAGCCCTATGACACAAGCAGCACTCCAATCTACTTTCCACACATACCATACACAAACAACACACACATACACATCACACATAGGCAGAAAGGAGACTGCGGATTTGGATACTCCTGGTAAACCACTAGCCTCATGACACAAGTAGTACTTCATTCCTTTTTCACACACAACACACATATACATAACACACACATGACAGATCGGTGAAAAGGAAGTCGCACCTTTGTTTATGCTTGGAAAACCACCAGCACTGCGATGCACAAGCAACACACCATTCCGCCCTCACACAAAAATCACACACTACACACCCCAAACACATACAATGGTAGTGTAGGAAAGAAATAACAAGAAACCTAAGCTTACTATAGAAAAATAATACTGCTTAAACAGTCCACAACGAATCTTTAAGTAATTCAGCATTGAAGAATATTCCTCTAATTAAGTTTTTAGCCTAATCAACTTAATAACAATCCCAATTTACTACAGCTTAGCATAGGCACCATTATACCCAACACTGGTACTAGTCAACACACAACCATGATTTAAACATTTAAGATTAAACCTCGAGGTATAAAGGATTACAAGATAAGAGATCCTATAGAACACATTAGGCACATTCTTATATAACAAAAAATTTCCACTACCTCCCACATCAGTCAGCCTAATAATTATACTTACCCAATCCACTACCTGATAAGCAAAACATATATAATTTATTTTGCCTACTCAAAAACAGCCCCTACAATAACAAGTTAACATTAAGCACACATGTTAGAATAAACAACTAATAATTTAGCAATATAACTATCAATAGTAAATGATCTACATTTACAAAATGAAAATCAGGATAAAACACAAAACTAGCATTAAGTTCGAACTCCAGTCCCACCATATTGGAAATCGGTTCAAGAACCTAAATCAAATTACTCAGAAAAGATCATGCCCTGTAGGGCCACGAGGTGTCGTCTATTACTATCACTTTAAAAAATAAACCCACAAAACATTAAGGTCTTAGCATCTTGATCAAGTAGCCAAAACAGATTGTGCCTCGTTGGACTATGAGGTGTCATATGTTACTCTCACCTCTAAACACAAACCCATAAAACATTAAGATTTTGGCATGATCAGCTTAGATCACATATATACATCACAACCAGAACTAAAAAAATTTCAAATTAGGAACCTCATCAAATTAATAAAAAAGAGTAGCAAAATCCTTTAAGTTACAAAATTACGAGGGACATAAGTTCCATCCCCAACAGCAGAGGCCATGATATTTCTGTGCATTAAGTTACAAAACCATAGATTAGTCCACCCTATGACCCAAGTGATTCCTCATCACCATCAAATCTATCCCCCCTTCAACTCCTGATGAAAAGAAAAAACCAGAGCATCTTTCACCTTACAAATAGTGTGTAGCCCCTCCAGCTCCATTTCCAACCTGGCTACCTTAGGAGGAATATCATCTAGCCCTTTCTTACCATTAGATATATGCTTATAATTATTACCTACAAAATGAGTTCCCGAAGCACTCACACCCTCATTAGGTAGAAGGGTCTTCGCCGAACCTAAAAACACAATAGCTTCAAAAGAAATTTTTTTATTTTCTCCTTACAAATTTTAAAAAACTATACCTTCCCAGCTATTCGGCCTTTCAACCACCACTAAATGGTCACACAATTTGCAAAAAGGTCCAAGTGAACTTCCCCACTTTTACTCTCGATCCAATAGTACATTTTCATTTCATGGGGGCATCACATCAAAACCACAATAACTAATATATACATAGTGGTCCCCCATCTCCCAAAATCATCGGAGATACCTCACACAATATTAGTAATTGTCTGAGTAGGCCTAAAAGTCAACTAGGGTTCAGATGAACTTGCTTGGTATAGGTGATAATAGGAAAAAAATATCCTTAGCTAAAATCAAGCCCGACATCACGACACACGCACTGAAAGAAATAATCTTGAATAGGAAGAGACAGTCCACATTTTAATTGACATTCATATTGTCATTGGCGGCCTCATCGCATTATCATCAACTCTAGGAATTATCACCTCACAACTAGACAATTGATATCCTGTTAAAACAACCATGTATGTTAAAGTCAAAACATTCTTATAATATTCCACATTCAGCCTGCAATAAATTGTTCTTATTTTCATTTGATATGATCTAATAATATTTTTTCAGGAGAAGACACTTAAATAGTGAAGTAGTAAGACTTTAGTACCTTATTATATACTAACCATATATATTCCATGGCCACTAATAATTGTTACAGTTTCCACGTATCTTTATCTAAGAATACAATGCTTTCTAAGCCACCAATTTTGTCTTTTCAGATATGCAAGAATATTTAATATTCACTTCGAGATGATTAAATTTTTCACGTTTCAATACAAAATATGATACCTCGGCACACAATGACTCCTTGGCTAGGGGAGGGCTTATGGTATACACCTCCCCTAATCATGCAAAGTCCACGATAAATATAATACTTTGAGCCCAACGAACCAAATGAAGGACTGTTCACTATACAAGAGAGAACCTCATTAATAGCAGCACCTCACCCGTAGCGAGCCATCCTAACCAAACCTAGAAGAAGAGAGGGTTCCCACCTATAACTACGCCACTAAAACCATGATCTCGGAACATGGTCCATAAGCCCCAGAGATTGCGGAATACATCAAATAGGTGATCCATGCAGCATGAAGGGTCATGACATTTTCCCAACAACTATTTACTATACTGATCATACACTAATTCAAGCATCAGAGAGGATCCTAGGGACTTCCCCGGGACCATTTCCTTAGGATCCATGAAGATGACAAGGAACTTAACACTAAATCTAGATACTATGTTGGTCTGAATGGAATTTCCCACATCATATATATAATCAAAAAAATCAAAATTTGATATTGAAAAACTACGTGTTACGAAGAATCTAATAATATTAGATATAATGATATTATTTCATGTATATTTATTTAAATATATGATCAAAATTGAATATGTTTAACTTTAAAAAATTAGTGTGATAGAGGAATGTGATAAGTTATATCTCATTGTTTAACCATTTTTAGTTTGTCACCCCCAAATTTGACATACTAATTTTTTAAACATAATTTGAGAAATGATTAAAAGGAAAATAAAATTAATTTAGATACTACCGAAATTAGGAAGAATTATTAATAAATATTCTTATTTACAACATAAGAAACAACACTTTTTATTTCGGTCTAGAGGGATTTTACCTTGATTATTTTCTTAAAAATGACCGTGGCAAAAAGAAGCGCAGTAAAAAGTTCACAACCATGGTATTTTTTACCTCATTTTTTCAAACTGAAGTAATATGTTTGGAAAGACATCGACAACCGGCACCTGACCAATATCAGTTTGTATGGCATATAATAGATGAAAATTTTAGTGGCAATGTTGGTCGCTATCAAATGTTGAACTGACGTCGATCTTGTGTCGATTTTACGAGAAGATGGTTGACATCAGTCAGGAAATTATGGGCAATTTTGGACTATCTGAGTTATGCAGGTGACCGACGTTGGTTGGATTGACACTTCTTTGATATTTTGTACCGATGGAAGAGTTTGTGTCGATCGTATAGTTTTGGGTTAACCAACGGTGAATCAACGTACGTCCAAAATTGATCAGTAATATGAAATGATGGTCAAATTGAGAAAAATGGAAGCCCGTCACACAATCATAGATACAGTTAAGGCTGGAATTTTGAGGCAAAATACCGTACCAACCAACTCATCAACCGAACCACGTACCATTTGTACCGAAAATGTTGGTAACCGATGATGTGGTATGGTAGTACCGTACCACACATTTGTGATGGTATGGTAATGGTATTGAGAAAATATTACCATAACATTACCGTACCGTACCACATATTTATACATAAAAAACACAACTAATATTATATGAAATTTAGCTTATATATAGTTAAGACTAATCATTATTTAATATTAAAATCTATAGAAATAATTTGAAATATGTAGTTTATGTTTTGGTTCCAATATGTTGGATATTGGTAAAAGTTAAAAATATGTTGTTAAATTAGATTTTTCGACAGCTAATGTTTTTGTTTTAAGCATTACGGGAAAAAATTATATCCTAACTTTCTTTTATTTATTATAACTTATTACTTTTGTAATTTGATATTATTTTACATTATTATTAGGGAAACTCCCCAGTTAGACCGACTAACGTTTAGACGAATAATGAAAATTATAATTTCAATAATTTTTAAGGTTAAAATATAATTATCTATAAATTGCGACACATTTTAATTTTTTTTTCAAAGTTATCGGAATGTCATTGTAATAAATCGAAAACAAACATCAAATCACCCAATTAGTTAGATCAATTATAAAATAACCCCATCCAATGGTTAGTCGGACTAAAATAAAACTGTGTTATTCTTATGCCTATAGAATATTTAACATTTGAAATAACAATTATTCAATAGAAAATTTTAACTATTTGTAATTTGTTTTATGAGAAAGAAATAATTCATTACATCTTATATTTGGTGGTATTCTATCATACCGTACCAATACCAACCAACTTTTATGTATACCAATGTGTTGGTATGCCAAAGATTTGGTACGGTATTAGTTTTAAGAAATAACATACCAGAATTGTTGGTATGATACGTGGTACTAGTAAAAAGTGATGGTGACCATACCAAATCCCCCCAGATACAATAGCATATTATAAATGTATAATAACGGAAAAGAAGTATTAAATACTCTCAATCGAAGTTCAAAACTGGAAGTCAATCTCCAATATATAATCTATACAAAGGTTTCACAATAATGCATAAGAAAAGTTTATATGGGTATTACGAGAATAATGTTTAGAAACGATATCCATTACGATACATTAGTGTCATGGTATTTTATTGAGAGATTTTACCATACAACATGGCATTATTGTCACATAAAACGTCCAACTGTGATGAACCTTCCAAGAGTACGTTGAAAATTCATTGATAATTGTTTTCGTTCTATTACAACAATTTATAACAAAGCAACAATGATTTTAGAAACAGGTGATCCGGAAATGAAATATACAAGAATCATAGTTATACAATACTTGTACTTATAAGATGTTGTTGCGAAAAGTTAATGTCGTTCACTAATGTCTTTTGAAGGTAGTGGTCGATAAATCTCAATTATATTGCGTTCTTTTAACTGTTTGTACACGTTCCCTTATGTGACATAACAATTTCTATTTCAAACCTAATTCTCTCAAATCTCCAAAAATAAAATGGCATGAGTGACTGGCGCAGTCACATATCAGTTATGCTTTTGGATATGACGACACCTGTGGATTATCATCGATTATTAAAGCCATTTTCTAGAGAAAAAAACATCCTTGATGCTTAGAGTCAAACATCATTTATGCCTAGAAATCGTCATATATAATAGTTAAATATGACATTATATTTACAAAAACAAATGTAGAAAACACAATATATAAATTTAACCATCTAACACAATCATCGCAACTTATATAAAGATTCAATTTTTTCTTCTCCAACATATAAATTTATTTTCACAAAATTAAACTTGAAGCATATGATGAATGAATATAACCTTAATTTTGATCCGGATATGCTCCACTCTTTTGTAGTTGCGGGAGTTTAGTTGAGCTTTCCAATTCATTGGATTGTATGTTTTTGGATTTCTTTGTTTAGAGTGAATGTAAGGTGAGAAGTAGATATGGAGGTGTGGATATTGGATAAGATGAGTGGCGGGAGGTATTTTTTTGTTTGTGATTGACCTTTGATAGGGTTTAGGGATAGTTAGCCCAAAATTGGGCACTAAAATCTCATTCTCCCCCCATCTGCCCAAAGGAACCGACATGTGACCAATGTCGATCGTGATTTTAGTTGTGAATGAGTTTTGTGTGTCCTATGATGACCCAATATAGCCTTCTAGCCGATGTCAGTCTGCTTCACATGTGGTTTCACAAAAACAAACTCGGGGAGTTCTCTTCCAAGCCCAGCCAAATTGGGCCAAATTCAACACGAACAGGTAAAATAACTCATCAACAATGAGACAAGTCAGCGTAACTTGAATTGAAAAATAAACCAACACAAATAGTGGTGATTTGACTCTTGATATTGGAAGGGTTACCCTAACTCGACTTTTCATATAAACTAACATGGAATCAAGGTTTAACCTTTACTAATCTTATGTCAACCCTTACTCGACATCTAATTAAAACAAACAGAGATGACCAAAATTTTACCTTTACTGATCTCAGATCAACCACTGCTCGACTTCTAAAATGTACCAACATAATTGTTAGAGGTTTGACATTTACTATTCTTAGATCAACCCTTGCTCGACTTCTAATACAAACCAACACAGATAAACCAGGTTCCCTTACTCATCTTAGGAAAGACTGGTAATATAAACCGTACAGATAATCAAGGTTTAACCCATACTGATCTTCAACAAACCCTTGCTCGACTTCTAATACACACCAACACAGATGATTAAGGTTCTACCTTTACTCATCTTAAGTCAAACCGTGCTCGACTTCTAATGGAGATGACCAAGGTCTGACCCTTACTGATCTTAGGCAAACCCTTGCTTGACTTCTAATACAAACCAACACATACGACCAATGTTTGACTTTTAGTGATATTAGGCAAACCCTTACTCGACTTCTAATAAAAACTAACACATATGACCAAGGTTTAACCTTTGCTGATCTTAAGTCAACCCTTACAAAACAACACAAATTACAAGGTTTGACTTTTACTAATCTTAGGCCAACCCTTGTCTGACTGCTCATAAAAACCAACACATGTGACCAAGTTTAACCTTTATTGATCTTGGGTCAACCCCGCTTGACTTCTAAATTGAACCAACACAATTGATGGAGATTTTACCTTATTTTATCTTAGGTCAACCCTTGCTCGACTTATAATACAAACTAACACAATTGATGGAGGTTTTACTTTATTGATCTTCTTGACTTAATATAAACCAACACAGATGACCAAGGTTTGATTTCTACTGATCTAAGGTCAACCCTTTCTTGACTTCTTATATAAACCAACAAAGATGACCAATGTCTCCCTAAGAGGATCAAGTATCAAATGTTACTTGAATTCTAATATATATATATATATATATATATAATCCAACAAAAAATGGTGACGATGTGGTAAGAAGTTCGACCAATGGTCAAACCTAGATTGACTTCTACATCTAACCCACCAATGTAGGACAACATGAATCAATTCATAAGTATGGTGACTCCAATTCAGTTAATTTTGAACTCATATATTTAATTTCTACTTAATTATTTATACGTAATAACTAAAAAATTTAAGAAACAATGAAGGCCACATCTGATGGGTCATTTTAACTACTATATGTGGATGAGCCGAAAAAACATTCTGGCCCCATATAATTAACAGACGACGTCAGTCGTTAACTAGGCCATTGTTGGATTACTTAGAAATGTCAACCGACGTCGCATGTTTACAAACGGACTGTAGGAGATGAATTTCTATTCAAAATGATATCGTTTACAAATGACTATATATATAACCCAAAACATAAATATTCAAATAGTTTTCACTCCCACCATTGTGCAAACCCTACGAGTCCTTAGGGTCAAATTTCCTTTTCCTTTTCAACATGTATTTTATGAACCCATTTGTTGCTTGTTTCAATGTTAATAGTGGGTTATTATGCATGTAATTTGATTTGGGATTAACCTTGTGAATGATGTCGTTGTTGATTTTTTGTTTTGAATTATTTTGGAGATGGATGTTCATGTATGTTATTTGATATAACTATAGGATTTAAGTGTATGAATCCCTGTTTTACTGCTCTTTCATGTTGAAATGTTTTTGTTCAATTAAGATTTTCTGCTAAAAGCATCGTCAGTTGCCCTTTGACTATACTATCGATGACCGAGAAATGAAGGTTGTCTAGCAACATGGTGTAGTGCTCGATTCCCCTGGCCACGTAAGTGGCGTGTGAATGAGGGTTTCTTCCCTGACTTCCCTCACTTCGTTAACGCCCATCTTCGTAAAACTCCTCCATTATTAAGCGGCAGGTAAATGACAGAACTAAAATTATCTTGAAGATAATGATACTATATATGTTTTATTACATTTAACAAAAAAAATATTCATAATTTTTTGGACATGATTTCTTTAATTTCATTTGCTAATACAATTTTTTTCTAAACTCAATTTATTTAGTCTTTTCATTCATAATATATGTAAGTGAAAAACTAAATGTGTCAAATATAATGAAACTGAGGGGGTATTATAATTTATTTATTATTTAAAGAATCGAACAAATTCATTTTAGTTTCTGGTTAGAGTATTATTTATAAGAAAATATGAATCATCCACACCAACTTATTAATATTTTCAATCTCCCATCAATTATATTCACTCAATTTAACTTTCATTTTTCAATCCCTATAGGAAGTCTCCTTCTCCGATAAAAAACCTGCAACCGCCACTGTTCTGCTGCCAACAGCCACTGCTCTGCTGTACTTCTTTTTATTTCTTTGGTTACGATACCGCTTTGCCATGCTTCTTTTTCATCCTTTGGTTACGATATCGCTCCGCTACTCTCCACCACCGCCGATCTTCTCAACTGGCAAGATCGTGGCTCTGTTTTTCCGATATTGGCATTGATGCCTTCATCCTCAATTGGAGCTCTTAAATAGGTGGAGCTTGGGGTTTCTCGTGGTTTCATAGCGGTTAGTTGCAGAGGCATCGCGACATAGCTAGGGTTTCAACGCCACGACATCGTGACGGAGTTAAGGCACCAGTGAAGTTTATTTGCAGATGCAGAGCTAGGCTTTCGACATTATTGCGAAACTAGAGCACTGGTGGTTTTTCATTGCAGTGGCGGAGCTAGGGTTTTGGCGTTGTGCAGAATTAGGGTTTTGGCATCGTGGTAGAGAATGCGACTGGAGAAGATGTTTTTGCCGGAGGAAAGAGACTCAAACACTAAAGAAGACGGTGAAGGTGTGTGAGATGCATGCTGAAAAGCTGTACGTGAGATGCACACACTTATCGGGTGGAGTGGCAGACAGCGACGTGACGGCAGAGGACGGCGACGTCGATGGTGAATTGAGTTCTTGCACATGAGATGTGACATTTAATTTTGTTTTTTGTTTTTTTTCAAAGACATATACTGAGTTTGAATATTATTTGACTGAGTGTATGTTTAGTAAAGGTTCTTTGGTGTAGTGGTTAGAACTCTTGACTTTAAGATTAGTGACCTAGGTTCAAATCCCACCAGACTTTATTTTTTGAAGAATTTATATTCTTGAGGTACATGCTAAGGTTCATTATTATTTTACTGAGACAATGTTCAGTAAAGGTTCTTTGGTGTAGTGATTAGTACAGTGGAGTTTAAGGTTAGTGGCGTGGGTTCGAATAATATATGTTCTTAAGGTACTGTAGATTTTTAGTTGATGTTTGCAGTTTTTTTTCTCTTTTTTTGAATTATTTCATTATTTGGGTGAGGTTTATTTGATGTAAGTTGTTGTTTTTGTAGTTTTTTTGGGTGATATGTGATGTGACGTCAAATACATGTATTTTCTGAGGCATTTAACATCTCTTTTGTTATCTTTTTGTTGGAAGATTGCTAGATTTAGGTATGTTTACA
>JAULKJ010159296.1:0-14621 GCA_032355405.1 Rubia balearica | reverse complement strand
TGTGGATCAGGTTTACTGGAGACATCTTTTCTGTGCAATTCGAAGTCACCGGGGACATGTGCAAATGCATCAGAGTACGTGTTTTGGGATGGATTTCATCCCACTGAAGCTGCCAATCTAGTTTTGTCCAATGACTTGCTTGCTAGCGGCCTCGGTCTCATCTGAACCAACTTCTTGCTACACCATTTCTTTCTTGTTTTAACATGTACCCCCAACTGTTATTCTTTGGGTGTGTTTTATATGGGGTGCCACTAAGTAAAAAAGAAAAGAGTGCAAACACTTCTGTAATATTAAAGTTTTTTAATGAAATATAATGCTCCCTCCCGAACTACACTCTTTTCTTTTGGGATGTCCCATACTAATTAGCAATCTCCAACTTCTTTCCTAATTGAGTCATATTTTAATTTTAAAAAATGAGTTTGGCCCACATGTCATATGCCCCACTAAATAGTAGACAAATTCTCACTCGTTAAGTGCCACACTATATAATAAACAAATTCCACCATAAAAATACTTCATCTATCACTTGTTGCAATTTCAGACTGGGACGAAAGGAACAATACTAATTCTTGTTAAAATATTGTGTTAATTTGAGTCAAAATAGAAGGCACACACAACTTTCTCTTTCTCAATAAATGCTCTTAACTCATAACTACTGTAAAACGGCCCAAATCCACTGGAAATAATCCGCCATGACAGCTTTGCCATGAACCTCAACATTTTCCTTAACCTTTGCCCAACCTCTAAAACAACAACCCCCTATCCAATCTCCATAACTGATTCCCCTGCACCCCACTTTCAATTATAGAGGGGAAATAGTCATTCTCTACTCGGAGGACAAAATTGACACCTTCCCTCTGCCATTTGAAAAAGTCCTTGTAGGGAATTCAGTCAGGGAAGATTGACAATGGAATATTTGAGGAAGAAAATTCAAATAATTAGGTTTAAGGGTGAAACACATCTCTCTGCAATGGATGGAACACATATCCGCATTACTTTCGATCTTACGAGGACTACCAAAAATGTTGGTTGTAAAGAAAGTAGTCATTAGTAAGAAACATCATGAGGGTGGTCAAATAGACTAAGCATTTCGACTATGACAAAGAGTCATCCCTTGCTCCAATTTTCATAAAATTGAAGAGAATCTAGAATATAATACTCAAAGTCTCTTGAAGAAGAAGAAGGATAAGAGAAAGAAAGAGATAATATTTCATTTAGCAGAATAATGTTTCATCATACTATTTCCACACCCAAAATTTTTCTTATATACAGCTCACAGAAAAGGGAAACATAATAAAGCAACCAATAAAATAATGCCATGTGGCAAAAAAAATTAAAGCAAAATTCTTAGACAGTGCAGAGCCATCTTTCTTCCTTGAATAACTTCAAAGAACAAAGTGATAGGAAGTTGAATCTGTAAAGGAAGATTAGTAGCCAAGAAACTAATCCATTTAAGCTCACAAGTTGTCATGGATAAACTCCTATATTAGACTCTGTAGAAGACTTAGACACTGTGAATTGCATTTTAGATTTCCATGAAATAAGAGCATCACCAAGAAAAATAGCAAATCCAGTAACTAAGTTCCTAGATTCTGTACAGGTACTCCAGTCAGCATCACAATAAGCATAAAGAGATGGTTGTGGTGTGGCTGGATAAAATAAACCATAAGATGGGAAAGTTATGAGGTACCTGACTACTTGAAGATGATGTTCGATAGGGTTATGAAAAAATTGACTGAGTTGATGGACTGAGTAACTGATGTCTGGTCTTTTGAAGTTCAAATACAATAGTCTACCAAATAGTCTTTGAAAAACTCCTGGATCAGTGAGAAGAAGAGAGGGCTCATCATCGAATTTAAACGAAACTGGGAGTGGAGTTATTGTACCATTAGCCTCAGTCATGCCACAAAATGTAACAATATCCATCACATACTAATGTTGGCTGAGATATAAACCTACTGAAGACCTTGAAATTTTAATCCCCAAAAAAAACTTCGCCTCATGCAGATCCTTGATGGCAAAGGCATAATGCAAATATTTCTTAACAAGGGAGATGTCAGCAATCGAATCTCCTACCAGAAGAACATCATCCATATACAGTGCAACAGTGTATTTTCACAAACAAACAATAGTCATGTGGGGATTGAATAAATCCCAAAGATTTCTAATGGAGAGTGAACTCCTTATTCAACTTTCTAGAGGCATGTTTATTGCCATATAGGATTCTTTTCAGTTTACAAGCCAAGTCAGTTGCTGGCAATGGATATCCAGGTGGGGGCTTCATATACACATCTTCATAAATATTGCCATGTAGGAAGGAATTATTGATGTCAACCTGCTGAATATACCATGAGATGCATGCATCAATAGCCAACAATTGGATTGTAACTATCTTGGCAACTGGTGGACATATTTCAAAGTAATCATTTCCCTCCAACTGGCTGTAACCTTTTACTACAAGCATAGATTTGTACCTGGCTATTGTTCCATTCAGTTTGGACTTAACTTTATAGATCCACTTAGAACCTATTTCTCTCTTACCAGTAGGTAGTGGCATAAGCTCCCAAGTTTGATTAGCTTCCAAAGCTTGAAGCTCAACCTGCATTGCTTTAACCCACTATGTACTTTGACAAGAAATTTTATATGATTGTGGTTCTTGGATATTCGTAATGTTACTTTAAAAAATGCAGATAAGAAGGATTGAACATTGGAAGAGAGGAAGAATCAGTTACAGATGCTTGGACAAAATATTTTGTCCGAGCTGGTGGCTTTCTAGTTCTGGGTGGTAAACTGAAAGGTGGAGAAGAGATTTTGGGAAGTGTATGATCAGATGAGATAGAGAGGTATGTAAATTTTGGTTACTAGATGATGAAGGGTCAATACTGATCTTGGTAGGAGAAGAAAGAAACTGATAAGGTTAATCAGTTTGTTTGGTATGAATAGAGGGTTGTTGATCAGAACTGATCGGATGAGGATATGGGTTGGGAGTCGTATGATTTGTTGGAAAAGATGTAGGAGATATTGTGAAAAGAGTAGGGTGACAGGTTATGGTAAGAAAAATGGGTTTCGTGGAAGATAAAGTCTCTGGACACCACTATTTCCTAGTTCACAAAATCATACAACTTGTACGTTTTTTTCCCAGGTGGGGATCCTATAAAAACACAAGGAAATGCCCTTTCACTAAACATATCTTTGTGGGGTCTGTAGTTGGTGACAAAGGCTAGGTAACCAAATTTTTTGAGAGAACTGTAATCAGGTAGCTTTGAAAATAAGGACTCATATGGTGACTTCCAGTGTAGAATAGGGGTTGGTATTCTATTAATAAGATAAGTGGTTGTGAGGAAAGCTTCACCCCAGAAATGTTTTGGAAGTTGGGATTGTAAAAAGAGAGCTCGGGGTACTTGAAGGATATGCTGGTGTTTTCTTTCAACTATTCCATTTTGTTGAAGGGTTGTATGGACAAGACCTATGGTGAATAATACCTGATTCTGAGAAGAGTTTTGTGCACGTGAAATTAATGAATTCATAACCATTATCTGATCTAATTGTCTTAACTGAGCATTGGAACTGGTTTTAACCATGATGCAGAAGGTCTTAAGCAAGTGAAGTGTTTGATCTTCGGATTTCAACAGAAGAGTCCATGTACTTCTATTGTAGTAATCTACTATTGTGAGGAAATATTTTCTCCACTAAGACTACAAATTTTGCAAGGACCCCACAAATCAACATGTATCAACTAAAAAGATGAAGAGGAAACATATTTACTCAATGAGAAAGAAAACATGTGTTTCTTTGCCAAAGGACATATCAAACAAGGTGAATTTGAACTAAAATTTAGTTTCAAATGATTTTAAACTGCCTATGAAGGATATCCTATACCAGAATGCCAATCCATATTACAATTTAACTCTAAAGTAGCAGCATAGGTTTGAGATTCAGAATGGACATGGGAGAGGGAGATGGAAGCAAGTTCTGTTGAATGAAATCTGGCTGAAATAATCTTTTATGGAGCATGTAGAGACCTTTTGATTCTTCTGCTACTGAAAGGACTTGATCAGTCTTGTGGTACTGCAATATACAACAAGAATCAATGAACTTAGAACTAATTTTAGAAAATTTTTCCAATTTACTAACAGAGATGAAATTGCACTTAAACCCAGGAACATATAAAACATGTGAAAGACTGAGGCTAGGACACATAATAACTGATCCCACAGAATGATCTGTCATGTAAACATGGGTTATGAAGCTAACAGGCTAAGAATCAATTAAGAGAGCGGAGGAATGACACGTATGACTTGTAGCACCACTATCAAGTATCCAATAATCACAATCAAAATTGAAGTTATGAGCACAAGAATGAGTAAAAACACTACCTGTAAAGTCATGGTAATGGGCAAAGTATCTGTTCTCTAGAGCTTGACCTGAACCAGTTCCATCCAATTTCCCTTTGGCCTTGAGAAGTTGAATGACTTGTATCCACAAGCTAGCCACCATGTCCTGCAGATTTTCTACATTTGCATCCAGTGGGCTTTCCGGTAACTGGGTGTTGGTAGCATGAGCAAGCTATGTGCCCAGAAATTTGTTTCTTACCACGGTGTCTCGACTTTCTTCCTACCAATTTGGGTAACCATGAAGCTTGAAACAAGTTTCCCAGAGCACCAAAATTATCACATATAAGGTCTGGCCTTTCGGAGGTCTCTTCAGTATGTCATCTCTCCCTGTAGCAAAATTTCTCTCTTGAACATCCCTTTGTCATGTTTATCCCCCTCATATGTTTCTTTGAGTTCTCACAGCTATCACTGAATTATTTTAAACATCTTGGTATTCTTCATGAACAGAGTTTTGTTTCTCAACCTTACTTATCATTGAATAAGCTTTAAGAACAGAAGGTAAATGATCCACTACCAAAATATGATTACTAACTTAACTATACTCAGGATTAAGGCCAATGTCAAACTAATGCAACCTATCATCTTCATTCTGATCCAAAATACATTTCACGGTGTCACACTTACAATAGTCACAAAACTTTTTAGGCCTAACACATGAATATTCATCCCAAATTCCACTCAATTTGGTAAATTAAACACTACTGAATCATTTTCCTACTTCAAATTGGTTAATTCCCTCTTCAATTGATTAATCATTGGTTCATTGCTTTCACCAAAATGCTCTCTCATATCTAACCACAACGTTTTAGCATTTGTAGAGAACATCAAACCCCTAGCTATCTTCTTAGTCATAGAATTTAACAATCGGGAAAGTAACATCGGATTCACCTTTCACTACAAGAAAGTTGACCTTTTGCGACATATATACATGCGACCAATGTATAAATGTCGTACATTCACAACACTTATGGCCGAGTGTTGTTTATTGGCTACATTTTAACGCCAGTTCCTTGTTATGTCTTATTTCTTGTGACACACATGCGACACATTTGTTTGTGTCTCAATATTACGACATACTATCTGTGACACTTTACTTAAATGTCACAATTAGACAACACAATTATGAATTTGTTGGAAGTTTATAACACAGTTGTGTCACTTTTAGTGTGTCAACTTTTTAGTAACATATAACGACACTTTCTGTAGCGTCTCAAATTTATGACAAATAATTTACGATACTTTAATAAAATGTCTTATTAGACCACACAAGTACAAATATGTTGCAAATTTAGGGCACAATTGTGTCATTTTTTTTATGTATCACCTTTCCTGTGTCATATACACGGCACTTTATTTAATGTCAATATTACGACATAAAATAAATGACACTTTATTCAAAAGTCTAGTTGACACAATCATCAATGTGTTGCAAATTTGTGGCATAATTACATCATATCTCTAAAATGTCAAAACAAAATATTGCAACAATATTTGCGGCATAATTGCATCATATCACTAAAATATCAAAACAAAACATTTCTAGACTATTTTCGACATTTATGATTGATAATTTTATTTCGTGACCACTTTTTTAAATGCCTTATATTAGAGAAATGAAGTTTTTGATGCAATGTTATTATTTTTATATGAAATAGTTTTATTTTATCATATACATATTAGTTAAAGTAAATAAAATTAAAATTTACATAAAATGTTGTAATAATGTGAATGTAAATTTTCCAATTCTTAATTTCTAACAAGTGGCGTGCCCATAACTTATGAAGAGTCCACTGTGTTTTTCACTTATACACTGCATTTGTTAAATTACATAATGAATTTTAAATTTTAGAAATATATATTTTAGATTATAAATTTAATATTTTCAAATTAAAATACACATTATAACTTGTTTAACTTTTAAAATATAATATTTATATTTTATTAAAAAAATACAACATTTAAGATATAAATTAAGGGCATATCCATAAGTTTATGGATAGTCTATCTTTCCTGAGCTTTCCTCAAATTCTTTTTTATATTTTACGTCATTATGTTTAAAAGATAACATGCCAAGTAAAGTTACTACCCCTTGTAGTTTACTATTGGAGATGTCTAAACCATATTCATAAGTCGGTTAATCAATTCAAATATTTGAATATTAAATTTGGTTCGAATTTTCAATATCAAATTTTTTCCCACCCCAATACGCAGATAAATTTTATTTTATACCACTCCAATAAAATAACAATAATACGGAGTAAGTGTTTTGCGACAACTCCAATAAGGTAACATGAAAACACTTTTCTAATTAGGGTTTTGGTCAATTCCTCTCAAATTTGCTAAAAAATCTACCAAACATTCCTGCATTCATTATATTAATTATTATGTTGAACACTAACATTATTTTTAAGGAGAAAGTTTGAGGAAAGGCGAATTTTCCATAAGTTTATAGACAGTATTTAGTGGCTTTTACTTTAAATATTATATTTTATAAGTTAAAATAATTAATAATATTTATTTGAATGTGAAAATATAAAAATATAAAATGTTTTAGTTACAATATTAAAAATTTATCATGTAATGTGTAGGAGTTATAAAGTTTATGATCCGATTAATGTAATCCAAAATTTTTATCTTCATTTCTTCTAATTTGCAGTTTAAACCTTGGTATTTTCATGATTTATGGAAAAATCATTTTTCAAGAGACGGACTCTTAATTATGATTCATTGTTAACCAAATAAATAATAAAATGGTAACTTGAGCTGGGACACATAGGAGCATTGAATACATAAATTTAAAATGCATAATATGAGTATGTCTCCCTACAAATGGCATGCCCATAACTTATGGATATGTTACTGGATTTTTAACTTATACATTACATTTCTTTAAATACATACTCAATTTAAACATTCTAAATATATTTTTATATTATAATTTTTTATGTGTTCAAATTCAAATACACATTATTTCTTTTTTTAAAACTTATATAATAGAATATTTAAAATTTTAAGATAAAAAGTCAGGGAATTTGTCCATAAACTTATGGACAAACCACCTTTACTGAGATTTTCTCACATGATATAAATTAATAATAATATTTACTAATATTAATATTATTCAATAATTAAAAGAATTTCGTATTGAATTGGAAGCTTAAGATCTTTCTTTTTCTTTTTTGTAATTGTCACTAGCCCACAATCTACATACTACTATATATACTATACTAGTACATACCTCAAGCCACATATTTTAAATAATTTAAAAACATATTTTATTGACAAAGTCTTGGGAACGACTTATGAAACTTTGGTCTTTTATTTTAATTTCTTCTAATTTTTACGTTAAAACTTGGTACTTCCATGACTTATGTAAAAACTATTTTTCAATAGACGAACTCTATTATATTGCTAGTACATTTGTTAAAATATTAATATCTACCTTTTAAATTATACATAACTAATGCACATTAAGTGGACTAGTCTTCTTCCCTTCTTCACAAACCAGCAACCAAAACCCTGCTCTTATACTTTTACCTCTGCAATAAAAAAAAAGCCTACTGCGTCAGAAACGGAAGATCCATATCAATTCCAATCAATTCCCCTATTATCTTGCACAGAATCAAGTAGCGAAATGGCCATACGCATTCTTAACCCTAGTCAAAATTACGTCGGCGGCCCAAATTTCTACTCCCGCTCAATCTCTTGATGTTAAATTACAATTGACGCCCAGAGTCATGTTAATCATCTGTAATTATCTCCGAATCTGTCGAAATTATGCATCAAATCTGCAACTGCCCTCTGATTCTCATGGAATGAGGTATCCCAGTATATCAATCTACATAATTAGGTCGAAACTCAGCCATCATCTCTGTAGCATGCTTCAATTCATTCGGCTTGAGGATGTAAGTAACCAATGGTATATTCATCCGACTTCATAATCCATGACGTTGTATCTAAGTATTCTTCTTGTACGTCTAATTGCAACATTTACGCCACTCTTCAACTTTGTCATCGATAGAAGTTTGCATATCAGCTAAATCTGAATTGATTTATGTTCAAAGTAATTATTGAACATACGCTAAATTTAAATTGATTTTTTTAATGTTGCAATACAATTAAAGGTCAGAAGTTAGAAGCATGATATCATGGCATAATTTATGCGACATATTTTTCTATTGAATTCTTTTTCTTGGTGTTTAGAACCAATTTTAAAATTTTCAATTGTTATGGAACTGATATTCTTCCCATGTAAGTTTGTAGTACTCATGTCACTTGTCAATAAGAAAGATTGGCATGCTAATAATGACATTTATGAAAATGTTGGGAAAGAAGCTTCTAGATGTTTACACAGTAGCAATGATCTTTCAAGGGATAAAAACTTGATTTTTTAATCACGGGAAGAATTTGATCTAGTAGTCCAACAAAAATCTACTGCAAAAGTGGAAAGTGTTCGAAAGAATTTTTTTTTAAAAATGAGTTGTCTAAGTTTAAGAATTATTACTGTTAAAAAATGGAGATGCTTCAATTTGGCTCGGAACAATGAAGAATCAAAATGTATATATGTAAGTATGCATTGTTTTTTTTTAAAAATATTTTATTGTAATATGTTATGTATTGGGCTCTTCAAATTCAATACACATAGTGTTACTTGATAGTGGACCATCATCTCAAGAGTTTATTAATTTACAAACTTCTCAGCCAAGCGAAACTTGTGATGTGATAAAAGGTTACATAGGAAATTCATTATTTTCAAAAATTTCTATTAGTAATATAAATTATAATGTTTGTCTTATCAGGCGAGTAAAGAGAAAACCAAGAAAAACAACACAAATGTTGTTTAACACGGTACGTCATCAACCTATGGTATTATATTATTTATAATTAATGCAATTTATGAAGTGTGTTTGTAACATGTATTATGAAGTGTGTTCGTAACTTGTAATATAATTGTATTTGATATTATTTTAGGAAAAGGGGGTAGCAGCAAGAAGGACTGAAAGGCAACATAATTTTGGATGCACTGATTGGCGTATTTTTATTTTCATCATGCTATATTTATGGAATGTTTTTTATCCACACACCTAATAGTATTGTGTTATAATGTTTATTTTGAATGATGACATTTTTATTTCAAAGTTTGATAATTTGAGATATAATTTCTTATATTTTATGGTTTTTTGTACATTGATTAAGCAAACAAATTTATAGTACAATTATCTTATTAATTGGAATTTTATTTCAATATAATTCGTATATTTGTAATGTATTTATTGTAATACTTAATAGTAAAAGGAGCTATTTTTATATATAAATTAATTATTTAAATTTAATTGTAAATATTTTGCATCGTAAAAAATTGTGTCGCATTGGTTTTTAAAAAAAAGACATTTAAAATAGTAGCATCATATGCCGTGAATTTATTTGACATAATTAAATCCATTCCAATTAGTGATGTTCAATATGTTGTATAAACAGTGACACAATAATTAAGTGATGCCAAATGTGATGTATTATTTGTGACTAATAATATTATGTGATGAAAAATATTTATATCGCAATAATATAAGACAATTATATGTGTTGTTGCATGTGTTGTAATGTATCACTACGCATTATTCGGTATGTCGCAATATATGTCGCGAAATACAGTACGACAATTTAAATAAGGTTGTAAAATGTGTCGCAAATAAATATGCATCACTGTATGTAAATGATGCATAATGTGCTACAAACTATGCATAACTAAATATAAATGCCGCCTAATTTGTCGCCATCATCCATGCATCGTGAAATCTAAATGGTGCATAACATGTCGCAAAAGCACATGCGACACTAGGTGCAATTGATGCATAACGTGTCGCAAATATACACGTGTCACTAAATGTAATGTCGCATAATGTGTTGCTAGCATCCATGCATCATTAAATCTAAATGAAGCACAACATGTCGCAATAGCACATGCGTCACAATGTGCAATTGATGCATAACTTGTCGCAAACATACATGCGTCACTAAATGTAAATGTCACATAATGTGTTGCAAACACACACGACATGTAGTTTAATGACACAAAAAATGTAGCTTTGTTTGCGTCACAAAATAAAAATTGTGTAGCAAAAATACTACACGGGCTTTCACGACACAATAAATAGTGACACAAACAATGTCGCAAAGATGCATTTGCAACACTATATTAGTGATAAGTGACACATTTTGCATGTCGCAAAAAGTGATGTTTGTTGTAGTGTTTCTCCTCTGTTTGAAAGAAGTTTCTCCCTCTGCTGGAACCTAGACTTCACCAGTGAGAAAACCTAATTTATCTCTTATCCAGGGCTATCATCATCGATTGGCTCTAAGTAATATAGTTAGTTTCATCCAAAAACTTAGCTAAAAGAACGACTGTAGAGTGATTGGAGCTATGCAGTGCCAATAGATCATTCGAACCATACCTATTTGGGTCTTCTTCCCAATCATATTAATTTTTGGTTATCTAGGTCTCCCGTTAAGTGCTGGATTCATCTTGAGAAGATCCGGTAATTATCATTATCCTTGTTAATCAGCTCAGCAATTAAGATCGTTTTGCGCTGATACCATCATAAAATTGAAAACAATTGGAAGATAATACTCAAAGTCTAGTGAGGAAGAAGAAGGGTAAGAGAGAGAAAGGGATAAGATTTCATTCAACAGAATAATGTTTTGTCATACTATTTCCACACCCAATGTTTTGCATATTTACAGCTCACAGAAAATACAAAAATAATAAAGCAACCAACAAAATATTTCATGTCGCAAACAATAAAAGGAAAATTTGAGACACTGCAGAGCCATCTTTCTTCCTTAAATAACTTCAATTCTTGGATGCAATAGCACATTTCATCAAGTTTGGGTCACCGTCGAGCTCCCTACACTTCTTTCACTCTCAATTTCTTACTGATGTAGGAAAGGTCTTATGCGAAATATTGTTTTCATATACACCAACTAAAAAACAAACTAGGCTTTCCACTATCAGATTGTGCGTAGAAATAAATGTATGTAAGGAAAGGATCTTAAAAATAAGACTAGGTCCATTAACCTCTAATAAACCATACAATACAATCTATGAGAAATTTTCTTGATTACTGCAAGAAATACTTTAAACTTGGGAATACTGAATTCAAGTGCAAAAATGATGTACATCTTAACAAACCCAAGTTAGCACAATCTGTTCCTATTGGGAAGAAATGAAAAATAATGATCCCGTACATAATCCCATAATGCATATCAAAATCACCCTTCAAAAGTCTATAGGTGAGCTATTGCTAGGTAACATTAACATGGGAACATAAACCTTTCACAGAGGAGAGTCTTTTAAATTTTTTGAAAAAACACAGTAAAATAGTGAGCCTTTCAAATCTAAGAATAAAATTCAAGTGTTATATATATATATATAATAAAATCAAACATCCATGTGAATGAGGGGGATGTATAGGTTTTCCCAAACCTTCTAACCCATACAGTACAATACAATGAAGTGTTCAAGTTGTAACTTGAACCTTACATGCAAAAGCCTAAAAGATAGGCAACCTGATTGCATAGTTTAATACAGGCCATTACAAACAGGATTTTTGGGAGTGTTCCAATCACCACACTTACACCCCCTGTGTTAGCGTAGGATAATCAGCCAAACTTCCAACAACCTCTAAGTAATCTTTACAAAATGGAAGAATTTTTTAGAGTACAAAAAGGAAATGTCTATATGAAAATGAGGTCATGATATGGAGTTTTCCTTTGCTGTTGAGTACGTTAGGAACCCTTTGAAAATGATGATTCAGTAACTCTCTCTGTTTCAGTTCGTTCATTTTTCGTGAGTTAAGGATCCTTCCCCAGCTGCTCCTTTTGACAAATTGTATGAAATTTCCTCGAAGTGTAATTGTGTGAAATGCACTTTTTACCAACCATGGAACCTGGAACAAGCATGAAACCCTAAAAATACCAAAAGAGCAAGGAGTAGCATCCATCCTTGCAATCTATGCTAAGAGCAGGAGTTTATGATCTATCTAAATGAATGAGACCCTTTATTCTTTGATCCAATTCCTGAAAGTTTAGAATTCTAGTACTGCTCCGAAGTGAAATTTTCCTCAGTCTATCAGCAACTAAATTTCCTTATTTTAGTGTGTGTGTGTGTGTGAGAGAGAGAGAAAGAGTCAAGTTTCTTGGTTTTTCATTAAGTTTAGAAGCCTGGCAAAATTGCTTCCAGGTAGCTATGAGTGGGTCATTTATAGCCTTCAGCGCAAGTAAACAATCTGATTCAATAGTGAATGAGCTTAGTTCCTCATGGTATACAAAACTATTTATTCTTTTATTGCAATCGGTTCAGCATGAAGTTTAGAAACAACTCTTATACCAAAAAATTTAGCTTTAATAAAATGTCCTTGTTTATCCCTAATAATCATACCAATACTACATTTAACATTAGACTGCCAAGCTGCATAAACATTAACTTTAAAGTTAAAAAGTGTTTTTCCCATGTTATGCATATAATTATTGGCTTGGTTGGCTTTAGTAAAACTTGAACTAAACCCCATGTCAACCATATTTTATCATCATGATTCTTGGTATATGATGGCTTTTTAAAAAAGCTGCTAAAGACATCCATTTTAACCTTTTCAATTATAATTGAAATCTAGGGGGTGGATTTTATTTTATATATGGTTGTTTCTAGCTTTCCAGATATTCTAGCATATAAAATATGGTAGAGTAATAATACAAGAGTGTAGTTTTGATAATCTCGCAAAGATACAGTAAAAAAGCAGGCGTTCTAAATCCCAGCAATTCATCAAAGAACTTCCGTATAGCAATTGCTAGATGACACTTATTAAAACAATGGCTCATAGAATCAAAATTAGGGCATAAAGACATTTAAATACCAGTGAAATATTAGAAGAAAAAAAATGAGAACTTCATCAAATGGCAATATATCATTTGCTAATCTCCACATAACTATGGACTCATTTGCCTACCCCAGTATAATCTGCTTAAGAAGGACTATTTTTGTTGGATTGATCACTCATCTGATGCATTTAGAAAACTTAAAGAAGCTGTAACAACTGCTCCTGATCTCAAAATTCCAAAATTCTATAAGGAAATTACCATTGAAACTGATGCTAGTGGTTATCGGATAAAAGTTGTGCTTATGCAGGAAGGGAGACCTATAGCATTTCTCATCATAACTTTTTGTTAAAAAAATAAGAGTCTATAAGAAAGAGTTAATGGCTCTGTTTATGGTTGGTTACAAATAAAGGAACTATATTACAGGTAGCCACTTTGTAATTTGGACTTATCATCAAAGCCTAAAGTATATGTTTGATAAAAAAAATCACTAATGCTCCATAGCATAAGTGGATCACTAAGTTACTGGGATTACATTTTGAAAACAATACAATATGGGGTTAGATAATGGGGTAACAGATGCCCTATTTAGACTGCATTCTAGGGACTCAACAAATCAAAATGTGGAATCAGATAATCAGGTTTAGTGGGATAAGGAGGAAGCTATGAATTCATAACTAGAATATAAAATTAATGAAGTTAATTTTGAATAAACTTGTTTATTGGAAATCAGCAGATCAGGTTACAAAACTTGAACATGGAGCAAAAGAAGATCAAAGTCACTCAATGATAGGTACTGACATCTAGGAATCTGGTGTTGCTCAACTTTTCAGTGATTATTAGTGGTATGAACCTGAGAAAGAAGTAAACACTAGAAATTATTATATGCCAATTATAAGGGTTGTCACATCTACTTCAATTCTTCCCATTTGAATGGCACAAATACGGGCCAGTATGAGAATGATGATGTTTCATAAGGCATTATAGCCTCTACCTTTTTTGCAAACTAACCAACCACCATAATATATATGTGTGTGTGTGTGTGTGTGAATGGTCTCGTAAATGAGGGTATAAAGAGTATGTATATATTTATAAGAGCCAGTGGAGGAATTAAACAACAGATTCTGGAAACTAGGTATTCATCTTCATCAGGCAGTCATCCGGGACAAACATCAACAATAAGAAGGATTTTAACTTTGTTTCATTGGCTTGGAATGAAACTAATAGAGATATAATTGATTTAGAATCAGGATAACAAAGACATAATTGATCTATAATGAAACTCACCCGCTTTACCAATTCTCAGTTATTCTGACACTGATTGGGCTCATTGTATTGAGACTCATAGGTGTACAT
>JAULKJ010159199.1:0-14625 GCA_032355405.1 Rubia balearica | reverse complement strand
ATATCTAACTAAACTACTCCTATTAAACATGATTAAAATAAATAGAAAACTCGCGGATCTTTTCTCGGGTATACGGACACTAACGGGTCATAACCCCGATCTGCAACCAGAGTCAGACAACTAAACCAAACACTAGTTTCCCCAATCCAAGAAACTAGGTTGTGCAACAAGGGCAATATTCTGGAAAACCAAACCAATGTCGCCATGGCAGCCACTCCCGCCGCTCTTCCCACAATATGATCAATTAATTATTTGGGACTTTGGGATTTCCCTTAATGATATGGGATTTCAGAATCTTCTTTATTGATTGGGATTTTGGGATTTTCTTTAGGTTTTTTATTTTAATGAAATTGATTGAACAGGTTGAGGATTTGGAAGAGGTTTCTCCGGCCAAAGCTCTCGCCAATGGTGGTGCGAGTGTAAATGTTGTGACTACTCCATGGACGAGTCAAGTTAAGGATGAATATGATGAAAATGCGCTGCCAAAGACCACGACGGCCACTGGTCGACTAGAAAGGATGTCATAATCATTGACAATCGGTAAACTCCGACGAAGGTGAAAACCCTAGATTTTACGGAGGAGATGGAATTGATTCCCATTGATACCTCTGCTCTGATGTCGGCAAGCTAGCAATGTGGGGCCACTCTCGAGGGTGGAGACACTGGACCGAAGATGGCACAGGGCACTCAAAGGTCACTAGGTTGGCGTTTGAAATTTGTGATTCTTGTTGTATGACTTTATTGTGTTGCTTCACAATTTTGCATTTGTTTTAAGGCTCTGTTTGTGTTATTTAAGGTTATGTTTTTTATAATGTTTTGTTGTGTTTTTCAGTGAGGAATGAAGATGCTATGTTCGAAGAATCAGTAGCACAGGTTGCATTTTAGTTCCTTTTTGGAAAACAGTTAAGTAATTGTGCTATTGGAAGTTTATGCCGGAGTACTAAAATTAATGTCTTTACTAGGTATTGTTTGATTTGGAGAACAACAACCAGGACCTCAATAGTGAGTTGAAGGATCTGTACATCAACTCAGCAGTGTAAGTATTTTTTGCTTAGATTGAGTTGAATGTGTTGATGCTATTGTGTTAAATGATTGAAGTTTTAAGTTGATGATTATGTCATTTCCTATTTGTTGATTTTTCTGTTGCAATCAGGTTGATTTTTCTGGAAATAGGTTGGCCATGGCTATTCATGTTCCATACTGCCTTAGGAAAATTTTCCTCAAGGTCCATGTCAAGCTCGTCATGAGCTCGAGAAGAAATTCAGTGGAAAGGTATCTATCACTTGCCTTTCTCGTGCTTACTGCTAGTTGCATAAATTTTATTAGCCCTAAAATGCCAGCTAGTCTGCATGTCTTACTCTCCCAGTTATTTTCGGTGCAATGATGAAAATTGTTAATTCCAACTCACTATGTGACCACATTCTGTCCAGGATTTGAATAGATTAAACAATATTCTGAGCTTTTATGCAAATAGTCTGCTATTGGTTTTGAAGTAACAGCGTTCGATATTGGCTAATTAGTTTCTTTCGCCATGTGTTTCCCTCTTTTGAAACTGCATGCTTTTGGCTTTATTCTCACCTTCTAGGACATGCTATCTATGTTTCCAGAGTCCATCCATCCTGCAACCATGGTTGCTGCCAAGAAGACCAAGAAAACCTATGAGAGCATTAGCTACAGAGTCCATAACAGCAGGCTTGCAAAATACAGTAGTATGCAATGTTGACAAAGATTGGAGTCCACCATTACAACGAGAATAATGTGGACTTGGGCACTGCTTGTGGTAAATATTACCAGGTTTATATCCATAATGGCATTAACCACGGTGATTTTGAAATTACCAAGAATATGCCCGGTTATTAGTGAGGAAATATGAGTAGATAGAAATGGTCAACCTAGGAAAATGGATTATTAAATGCATATACTCATCCCTTAATCTCAGTGAGAATCCTTTATTCAAGTGACAATCGTTATAGCGATGTAGATTTGGTGTTATTCACCTATATTCTGATGAGTTTTGATCCTTGGAAATGTGAACAAGTATCTTTTAATTGTACCCAAGGATTATGTCGCTATATATCAAGTCCCATCTCTGGTAGTAGTGTATATAAAAAAAAAAGTTTTGATTGATTAGTTGGAAACTAATGAGAAGAAATGCAAGGACGTGGGTACGATTACAAGAATGTTCTTCTGTGTTTATTTTTTATATGAAGTTTCTAAATGTGAAGTGCCTAAACATAACACGTGAAGCACATAGTACATCCTATACGCTAAGCACCTATAATTAACATTTGAAGCGCCTAAAAATATAGAACAAATATAGAATAAAGTTATGTTTGTCAGTACTTCAAGTTATTGTAATTGGTGCTTCAAGTTAAACACAAGGGTGATTCAAGTTTAAATTGTAGTTCTCCAAGTGATGCTTATATATGCTTCAAGTTATACTTGTTAGTGCTTCAAGTTATAACTCGAGGGTGATTGAAGTTTAACTTTAACTTGTATGTGCTTTAAGTTATAACTAAAAGATTTAAGGTTAACTTCTAGGTTCTCCAAGTTTAAAGGTGTTTTAAGTTATAACTTTAATATTCAAGTTTAACTTGTAGGTGCTATAAGTTATACTTGTAGGTGCTTTAATTTATGCTTGTAGGTGCTTTAAGTTATAGCTTAAAGGTGATTCAAGTTTAACTTGTAGATTCTCCAAGTTATACTTGTAGGTGCTATAAGTTCTGTTTATAGGTGCTTTATGTTATGCTTATAGGTTCTTTAAGTTATAGCTTAGAGGTGAACTCAAGTTTAACTTATAGTTTCTCCAAGTTATGGTTGTAGGTGCTTTAAGTTATAACTTGAACATTCAAGTTTAACTTGTAGGTTCTTCAAGTTATGCTCGTAGGTGCTTTACATTATACTTGTAGGTGCTTTAAGTTATAACTCGAAGATTCAAGTTTAATTTGTAGGTTCTCCAAGTTATGCTCGTAGGTGCTTTAAGTTATATACTTGTCGATGCTTTAAGTTATAACTTGAAGATTAAAGTAACTTGTAGATTCTCCAAGTTATGTTTGTACGTGCTTTAAGTTATAAATTAAAGATTCAAGTTTAACATGTAGGTTCTCCAGGTTATACTTGTAGGTGCTTTACTTTATGGTTGTAGGTGAGTTTAACTTGTTGGTTCTCCAAGTTATACTTTTAGGTCCTTCAAACTATAACTCAAAGGTGATTCTGAGAGCCAGAAATCATGACACACCACAATATTTTGGATTAACAATAAAAAATATTCCCCATTGATTATTCTCCATCACAAAGCATTGCAGAAAAAGGAAACGAAAGAAAACACCATAAACAAAACAAACTATGGTTACCAGTGAGAGGCAATATTCCCTTGGTTGGCTTCAATCTTTATATATCCAGAATGATTGGAGTTTGGAACCTAATCGAATGTAACCAAATCATTCACCAAAAACCATCCTCATTCATTGCCACATTCCTCACAGCCCAATGCAATGCTAACATCTTCTTCAATCAATGCAATCCTAACATCCTCATTTGTTACCACATTCCTCACAACTCTAATTGCGTGAGATTAGACAATTATCGGCCCAAATTTATAGAGTTCAACAAGAATCGACAGACCTCCATAATCCGAAACAACCCATGCACTTTCTATATCTGATGTATTAAACTCCACCGCCATCGCTGCCTTCTCCTTCATTGGCATACACCCGGAATCAATGATCCCTTCAAACACGCTTTTCCTCGACAATTCTTGTGTGTTGCCGCTAATTCCCGGACAAAAGAGTTGGCAACACTCGCATCCAAAATTGTGATCAAATACCCCACATTGCCGCCGTCTGTACACACCAATCCCATTGCTTTCTCTTCCTCCGACAAGAGCTCTATCAGTGAATCCTGTAATGCCTTGACAGCTTGCACTCCATGGTATGGCCCTCATTCTGGTTGAATACTACTAAGGTCACTTCCTATACTTGATGGTCAACGTGCTCGTCGTAGCTGTACATTATGAAGTTTCCATTGATGTCGATGCGAAGCATGGTGTAGGTGATGTTGTACTTCGGCCTAGTTAAAATGGATGAGTTCTAGAGCTTCCTGATTTCACCATGTTCAATCGTAAACCAAGCTCGGAAGCGTGATTCTGATCATGCATCAAGCGTTTCAACGTATAAACTGAGAGACGTTAAGGAGTCTTTGTCATTGCCAAATTCATGTGATTTGTAGTAGACTATTTTACGAATCACTATTTAATGGCTGAGATTAAACCCTGTAATTTATTATTTAATGGCTGAGATTTTGTCCCACATAACTCCTTGGTCTCACATAAATTAATTATCTAGCCGAAACCCTCCCCTATATATATATATATATTTGTGAATGTATCTATATGGCATAGTCTATTCACTCCATTAATCTCAATTGAACTTGCACTCTTTCCTTTTTGGCATATCCCAGGCCTATTTGCTCTCTCCAATTAATTTTCTAATTAGGTCATATTTTAATTTAAAATTTTTATTCCCCTTGAGATGCTTCACCATTATCACTTTGTCTCTTTCTCTTCCCTTTTGAATGCCCAGCATGAATTTCCCCTGTATCTACCCCATCACATTAGGGATTGGGTCTTTCATCTCCCTCCTCTACAATCTGTCACCTCTTCACCATTACAGCTATGTTCATCATCCCCTTTTAATTTGTGTAATATCATTTCTCCACTTTCACATGATGAGTTACCTAGGGTGTGATTTTAATGCCTGCGATGGTTGTGCAGTGCTTTGTCTCCGATTCATTTTTCGATGCAGATCTGAAGCTTCTCTGGTGGAGGATGCGTACACCCTAAAGGGTGCTAGCGCCGAAGAAGTCTTGCCAAAGGTGCCACCGCCTAGAAATCCTAAAATTTCAATTGGCACCGATGGGGCTATGGAACTAATCAACTTTACGCTTAAGCCTAGCTCTGCCATCCTCGTGTTTTATGCGGTTGCATGGGAGGTCATCACTTTATCTCTCAAATGTAGAATTTATAAATCCATTTACTTCCTAAGCTAAAATTAAGAAGATAGTAGTAAGAGGGATTAACCACAAAGAAGGGGGATTTTCCTAAGTTTTCATACATATGTGACTAGATATAACACACACACACACACACACACATATATATATATATGTTTAGGGAAGTTTGGTTTGGTTTTCTAAGTTATGAAATGGAAATACCACCACAAGAAACTGGACCAAACTAAATTGGAAGGACTAATATTTCTACCATGCATACAATATCCATGAACATCCCAAAAATTAAAACTTATCAAGCAAGAGACAAAATATCCCAATAAAATGCTAACAAAATGTCATCATCATGCATGAAAAAAATGACATTCATGGCAATCAATAGGGTGGTGATGGGGTTGGGATATCGTCTGCCGATAAACTATTTCCATTCGACTCTTCGGTGGAAGAGTCAGTATCATCGTCGCCAGACCCTTCTTCATCGTTTGTCATTCTCATGCCTTCCTCGTCATCCCCAGGTGCATTGATCGCATCGACAATCATACACATCAGCTCTGCCAATTCATCCAAAAAAATTTAAATGGTGCAGTTTGTGCGCTGTGTCGGGGCATAGGTATTGACCATGTCCTTCATGATCGCAACCTTCTTCTTCTCTAGAATGGTGATGGTGACACTGTCGTAAGAGAGTGTCTGACTCTTCCTTACAATGGCCATTTGGTGTATCTCCCTTATAATGGTGTACCTGGGGTTTACTACCTTCTTCTCCGCAAGGTGGTAGTACATAATTTCCCCATTGATTATGCATTCTGAAGGATGTCAAGCCGGGATCAGAATCTGTGCAATTATATTATAGATCATCCTTTCCTCGAGATTGAGGACATCAGTCTTGATCCACCTTGGTTGAATGAGCTAGTTCCTCACTTTAATTTTAAAGTACTTCTCCACCAATTAGTTGGGGTGAAGCGCCACATAATGGTCATTCTCGGTGACCGATGAAGGCTAATTATCCCAGCAGTAGAGCCGTACTCAACCTTTGGGTGATCATTCGCACCGACTGTGCACCCATTTACTTGATTGATGAAATCCATCGTCATCTCCACATCCACCCCATTCACTCTTGCTATGCAGATGTCTGTATATGGCCGAGTGAAATTGGCGTAGAACTCCTTGACCTCTGTATCATACGCTGGTTTGTCTAAGCATATTAAACTCTTCATTCCCAATGGTTTGAATGGTTCGAGGAAAATGTTGAGGTGGAGTCCGGCACGTCCTTGGCCTTCATCACCTTGACCTCATTTATCCTGTGGCCCAGGATTATTTTAAAAGAATTTTGTGCCTCCTTATTTACGAAGCGTATGTTGTCCCACGTTGGCGATGGAGGAGTGGGCATTGTCTTCGTCTTCTTGGTGCCTGATGGACCTTCTTCTGCGGTGTTTGCCCTTATCCTCTTGGCTACCTGCTTCATTCAATCTATCTGTGGAAAACATGAACTTGGAACAATTATTTCAACAAGGAAGAACCTAGATCATTTTTGGGTAAGAACTGACCTCGCATTCATGTCGCGGATATATTAGCTTAACCGATATGTGCCATGCAAAGAATTTGTGAACAAGTCCCAAACCAAATTGAATAAACCTAAAATCTAAAAACACAATAGCTCATACATTGTGAATATTGTAAAATCATGTAATGGGGTACTGAAGAAGTCCCTCAAAGCCAAAAAAAACCATTATCAAATTCTGGGAAATGACTTACCTTGGTTCACCTTCGTGCGTCCATTGCAAATACGAAAGGGTTAGTCGTTGGGCATCTTTTATACCAAAGGTGGAACACAGTCGTTTTATCAAACGTGCGACATCGTAGACAATCTCGCAGGGAAAGATAGAAAGAGAGATCTTAGTGGGACTCATAGTGTGCATATTTTCTACACATATACTTAGGCTCAAATATTAAATATTTAGGCCTAGACCTGGATCGAACCTAATCTGCAATAGCTGACGTCGGAAACCCATCGATCGATATGACAAAAGACCTATAATCATGCAATTTTGCATGTGCTCATGAGTGGGACGAAAAAGACAAGTGGCCCAAACAAAAATATCTTTGAGCCTGGTCATTGGTCGACAAAAACCATGATATCCTTATGCCGCATTTACATTTCATCATACTTAAGAGTATACAATGTTCAGCCATAAAAATCTCTAGAATTCTATGTTAACTATGAAAAGTTTCATTCTTAAATCATCGCTCATGTTATTTGTGGACATTTATATTGGAAATTTATGATGATCATATTGTTTGTGGCTCATTAAATCCATGAAATATACTTGTTTAATGTATTATGATGTTGTTATGGGTTTGGGGAACGATCCAGTTAAGCGGGTACCAATTACTCCGGAGGTGAGATCAAATAAATTGAAGAGGGAGATTATGGAAAAAAACTTGAAGATAATTACATGGCCCTTCATGATTCTGATTGTTTTTCTGATTTTATGATGACAGGTGTCTAATTATGATTTTATTATTAAAATGGCCCTTCCAGGACTATTATTGTTTCATGTTACGTACTATGCATATGGTGTACAAAAACATTGAAATAAAATTTAATTGAAAAGTTTATAGACTGAACGTTAAATGTATGTAAATTAATATTAGTCCAAATTCAAATAAAATGTTTTAAAAAGTTGTTGAAATTAATGAAGGGAAACTAAAATCGACGGGGAGGAATGGTGACATGAAAAATAATATTTCCAGCACCATTTACCACCTCGAATAATAGTGTGTCCCCAGTTCCTCTTCTTAAAGAAACATAGTAAAACCCTTCGGGGTCAGGTTCTACAAGTTTCGATTGCCTGAGTAGTGCATGGCATACTCTCTTCCGTTGCACCGCAGCACAACCGGCAACTTGTATGGCCGGAGGAACTCCAAAATATGGGCTGGAGCGTACTGATTTATAAACCACAAACCACATTTAATAAATATGAAAGTACCCACATTTTTCTTGGGGACGTATTTTTGAGTCGATCCTCTTCACCAGAACCCCTACACTACGACTCCTAGGTAAAGTTTAACCTTAAGAGGGCTAGAAGGCATTCCCTAGAAAGTGTACATAATGACCCTTTTACTTTCCATTTTGAGGAGCCTACTATATCTATAGAAAATCAAGAAGAAAATCATGACCAAGAGCATCAATCTCCTCCCATTCGAGGGAGGATTGTTCCTTATGACACCTAATCTTGAGCAACGACCGACATGCAACACTTATCTGGAAAATAGTCCTAATGGGAACTTTGATTGAAGTCCGGTGATGTGCAACTTTATTCATGCGTTAGAAGATGCATTCAACACATTTATTAGCATCTTTTGTATGGTTGATTGCTACTTTTAGTTAGCTTTACACGACAAAGGGTTTAGATGGTCATTATTGTTTTTTTGTCCAAATCCTGAGTTTTGTAGACCTAATTGAAGCTAATGGACACATTTTATTCATGGGCCCCTAGACCTTCCTTTTTTATTTCATTACTAGTTTGCTCTTGAGTACTTTTTATTATCCTTTTGTAGAAGGCCATTCGCGAGGGTGGTAGTAGATATTTGAAGGTCATTCACAAGGATTGTAGTAGATATTTGAATGTTATCCACAAGGATGGTAATATATATAAGGCCAAAGACTTCAAAGCGTGATGGAATTGATCCCAAGAAAGGCGGATTCCAAGTTCAAGAAGGATAAGAAAGAACTGGAAGAATTATTGCCCGAGAGTTGCACAGAGTTCTTGGAAATATAAGAGAATAATAATCCATTTAGGATGGCACCGCTAGGGTTTTCTTCTCAAGAAATATAAAATCAACTACAAGAACTCTCAAATTGGAGCAGCGGTTCTTCTCTAGCGGAGTAAAGAAGTCAGTCGGCTGAACCAGCCTCGACTAGCACGGATCGCACTAGGCGGGCACGAGGGGCTCACCTAGCATGACTAATTTCACCGAACATGGCCCATGCTAGAGGTCCTTGGCTTAGCCCATTTTACCCCACATGAGTCGTGCCTTGCCCCAGTATGAGCCGTGTCAATACCAGCCAGCCGTGTGCCCAATGTCTTCTTTAACCTCTAAAATTTGACTAAGTATGGATCCAGATCGCTTCTTTTCACATGGTCCATGTCGTTTCAAGTTACCAATGATAAGAACATACCATGTAGTGTGAAGAAAGACACAGCCCATGCCATGTTGCTAAGCAAAATGAGGGTACAACTGACGGGATGCACCGAACGACACGGGATGAGGAATAAAAAAGTAAAAATGGAGTTCTGGCTGACGGCCTGTGCCGGTTGACATGGACTATGCCAACACAATGGTGCCAAATGTGCCATGACCGACACCCCATGCTAGCATGAGGCCACATGCCATGCCATGGCCGGAGGGGGTCTCGGTTGGCACGGACCGTGCCATATTCCACCCCTTGCTGATTGCGGCTTCTAAAGTTTTTGGCCATTTTTGGGCCGTTTTCAAGGACTAATTCCCTACTACTACTATATATGGACCATTTTCTACTTGGGTTGAAGTTTATGCTCACTTTTCATCTTGTAGAGTAGGTTGGAGAGACAAACACTCTTCCTTCTCTCTAGCCTATTTTCATTCTCTTGATTTTTCTTTTGCCAAAAGTATTACATCCAATGCAATACTTGGATTTAATGCTTAGGGAGTAGGTATTTAACTTGGGGATTATATTTTTCTTCATATATTAATGTTTATTTTGTGAGATTTCCTAGATTAACATATTTCTCTGGGATTGGTGATATTATGTTGGCTTGTTCTTAATGTTTGTGAATTGCATGATTGCCACACTTAGTTAACACACACCAAAGTATACTTTCATGTTGTCGCAATACTGATACCCCCAGGGAAGGGAAACCTAGATGTTCTTGGGGTAACGATGGGTCCGGATCCATGTCGGTGCGTGCATATAGGTTATCCTTGTTAACATTACAATCGACCATGCACTAGTAAAACGACGAGCTGTTCTGAAGGGTAGCATGTAGAGATAGATTGAGTAGAAAAATAGGGTTAGCTTTGCAACCTTAGAGCTATGAATAAGGTGATTAATCCCAATTTCCTTTTTAGGCCAAGGGAGAAGCATTCGTGGTGTTGTGCCCGGGACGTAATTGCCCGAGAGTTGTACGGCTGTCATTGCACTCCCCTAATTATAGAGGTGGTGTCGATGGAAGAATGCATGTGCACCCTACGTGATAGGTATGGGGAAGAGTTGACCATTGACCGCACCACGTTTCATAAACATTGGAATAGGCTTAAAGTTACATGTGATGAAATCGATTATCGAAATAACATTAATCATTTTATGAAAATATTTCCCAAGTGCTAGTTTAAATTGTTATTTCTTGTTATCACTTACATGCTAGTAGTTAGTCATAAAAAACCCCCCAATGCTTATTTTCTTAAAACTGATTGTTCCTATATATAGAACTAGGGAAATGGACCTTGAAAAAGGCCAAAATAGGCCAAAAAAACCTAGCAGAAGCAAAGGCGCAGGGGGGTTCAAAATGGCATGGGTCGTGCCAGCCGGTTAGCCTTGTGGTGACATGGGATATGTGTCTTGGCATGCCAATCAATTGGCCTTGTATTGACACGGCAATGTGTCTTGACGTGGGCCGTCGGCTTGTGCTTCATTTTAAACTTCTGAATCGTGTGCCCCATCGGCTGGAACTTTGTTTTGCTCAGTATCTCGGTACGGGATGTGTTATTGTTTACACCACGTCGGTTGGTCTTGGAATTAAAAAATTGAAATGGTTCTGGCCTTGTAAAATGGAATGGTCCGCTCCCGTACTTAGTCAATTTTTGAGTGAAAAGATGACTTGTGGTGCACGGCTGGCCGGAACGGGCATAGTTCGTGCAGGATCTTGCCAAGGCTCATGTTGGGTGAAATGGGCTATGCCAAGGGCTCCTGACATGGGCCTTGTTTTTTTATAATGGGTCGTGCTAGGCCAAGGCCTTGTGTTAGCCTTGTGTAGTCAGCGTCGGGCGTGGCTGGTTTGGTCAGTTGACTTGTTTACTCCACTATGGACGAACTGTTTGTCCAGTTTGACAGTTCTTGTAGATTTTATAGCACTGGAGAAGATGAATCCAATGGTGCCATCCTTAAGGGATGATTCTTCTCCGGTCTTTCCCAGAACTTTGTGCAACTCACGAACAACAATTCCACCATTTTGGATTTGGCCTTTTTGAACTTCGAATCCGCCTTTCTTGGTCCAAATTCTATCTACCACCACACTTTACACTTTGTGGCCTTCAACTACTACCATCCTTGATAATGTCTTTCAAAAATCTACTACCACCCTTGCGGATGGCCTTCTACAACAGATAAAGAAAAAGTACTCACAAGCAACCTACTAATGAGATCAAAAAGGAAGTTCTAGGTGCCCATGAATACAAAGTGTCCACTAGTTTTGATTAAATCTATGAAACTAGAGATTCATGCAAGAAAACCAATAACGGTCGTCTAAATCCTTTGTCGTGTAACCTACCAAAAACTTGCAATCAACCACACAAATAATGATAATAAATGTGTCAAATGAATTGGCTAACGCTTGCATAAAGTTGCACATCAATCCCCCCACACTTAAACCTTTACTCATCCTCGAGTAAATAAAGGCGAAAAAAGATCTAAGTGAAATTTAACATGCAAAGAGAGGTTAGCCAATACATCCAACTTATTCCCAAGATACCCTAGTTCCCCCAAATAAGTAAGAATCTCACAACTCTCACACTCACCGAAGTTGCTAAAGTAACCTAACCATCCAAAATATTGTGAAGAATAAGGTAAGTACAAAAGATAAGTGATGAACTAGCTAACTCCCCAGAATGAATAATCCTCCAAAAGCAATCCAAAAGCTGTTGACAAAAATACCACCAAGGATAATCCACAAGATCCTCAACTTGGTTGTAACTAAGGATAACTTGAGATTCTCAACTTAGCCACAACCAAGAAAAGTGCTGAAAGATTCTCAACTTAGTTTCCGTTTTCTCTCAATTTCTCTCATTTTGCCTAGGATCCCTTTCGGCCTTGCATCCAAGCATTCACACATGTTAAGCTCACCATCTCATCTTTTTCCACACATCCTCTCATTTTTCCTAGGTTTTCCAACCTAGCTGGGCCAAGCCTCATTTTTACCTAGGCCTTTTAACCTATTCGGGCTTTCTTCCCATTTTTACCTAAGTTTCCCTTTCGAGTTTCCAACTTAGCCGGGTATATGTATATATATATATTCAAATTTTTCAAAATGCTCTTTAAAAGAGCTATTAGCTACATAGAAACAACCAAGAATCATAAGTGTTATCTAATCCCTTCCCCCACACTTAAAGCTAGAATTTTCATAAACACAATCACAACGAAAAATGAACACTAAAATCTACCCTTAGTGGCACAATCATGGAATTTAATGAGCATACTACCCTCACCCCAATTAACTACCCCTAACCACTAATCAATAAATTTCTATCACAAACTCTATCATACATCACAAATCGAATAAAGAATTGAACAACAATGGAGAGTTACCTCTTAGGTTTCAATATGTGTGTTTCAATGGTTTTGAGGGTAAGTGGGTCTGGGAGGTACTTTGGTGGTGGTATGGAAGAAATGGGGATTAGGATGTAGGAAGGTAAGTGAGCTTCACGGGTCGAGTACTAATGTGTCCATTTTATAACGTTATTTTGGGATCTTTTGTACTCATTTTGGTAGACTTTTATGCTTTGAAGACTCTATTTCACCTTGAATTCATATTATGAGAGTTGAGAGCGACTTTATCGCTTTTGTCACTTATAATAAGAATTCCATGAGACAGGGTAATTATCAAAGATTTGAAGACCATGAAGACTCCATTTTGGAGACTATGAAGACTTTTGATGACCCGGAGGAAGGAAGAAGAGAAGACTACATGAAGACCAAAGAGTTAAGTTATTCAAGGGCAGGATACTCTAGCCGTCGCGAGTCACGACGGATGTGTTGCGAGTCGCTACGGCCACCTGCCCAGACTTACTTTTCAGAATTTTTGTACTATAAATACTTTACACTTTTTCTCTTCTTCCCGACTTTTCTTGTGAAAAAACCCGAGGATGCATCTCTTTCCATCTTTTTTTTACTTTGATTTTATGTTTGAATTGCTTTTGTTAATTAGTATAATTAGTAGTAGCTAAACATAACCTTGGGAGCAATTGATTAGGATTCAAGCCCATGTCTTGAGACTTGTATATAAGCTATTTAAAGCTTTGCTATTGTGCATTTATTTTTCTAGAAATGGGTTGTTGAATTAATTTATAATATTGGAAGTTTGAGTATATGAAATACTTGTATGATTATGTTTTAGGGTTTGGAGAAATTGGTAATTTCTCCCCTCTTTGATATGAAATCCAAAAGCATGATTTAGGGCTTCTAATGTCGTTGGTGATTTGATGAATGCTAGGTAAATGTGGTGATGTCGAACTCTTCGTCATGTTTATTTGTGTAGCAAACGAGAGAGGTTAATGAGCGTTGAATGTTCTTGGCTAATCCCGTTTAAATGCATGAATTGTTTCAATACTTAGACACGGTTTAGTGTTTATAAGTGTTACCAAGCTTGTTGATTCTTTGAGCTTAATGCCAGTAATGGGATACCTTTAGGCATTGATCGACTAAAGGGTTCATTAGTGAGGTTTAGCTAAAGATGTTGAATTCACTCTAGTAAACTACAATCAAAGAGAAATGGAAGATTTATCTTCACAAAAAGTAGTAAAGGCGTTAAATAGATTATATGTCAATGATAGATAGAAGGCTTGGAAGTATAAGTCAATTACTCCCAAGACTCCGTGATTCTGACTTAATACCGTTGTAGCTATTGTATGCTTTGATAGTTTAACTTGTCTTCTAAATTATTATATTACAAAAACCAAACCAACCCCCCCCCCTCATGTGCTTTTATATATATATGTATCTATATATTTAGCGTAGTATTTACCTTTTTATGAGCAAACACTTGAGAATATCCCCCCATCTCTGTGGACGATCCCAACTTGCCATACTATTTACTTATTTGTATTTAGTAAGAAAAAAGGCTTATAAATAGCATCTTTGAGAGGTACGGCGACGACCTCCTAAATTTTGGTGCCTCTGCTGGGGGCAAGGCGTATATTGTTAAGTGTTTGAACATTTTATGTTTGAATATGTGCTAGTTGTGAATATTTTTTAGCTTGTTTTTGTTTATTTTTTATATGATCTTTGTTTGGCTCAAGGACGTCTTGTTTGAGTTCTTGGTGTATGGTTCGTACGCGATCTTCAGCACAAGAACCCTTAGACTACGACCAGAGTTGGAATTGAAAATTAGAAGGGCGAGGAGACTTTCGTTGGAAAGTGTAAATCTCGATTCTCCTAGTGACCCTTTTGTCACTTCTTCAACCTCCATGGATCAACAAGAGGAGCAAGAAGGTGACTTCCCTGGAGGGGGACCTCACCCTCCTCCCCAACAAGGGAGAGAAGTCCCGAGAAGACAAATAGTGATGCGAAAGACGATGGCTCCCAATCTTGAGCACCAACCTATGTGTATCACATATCCGGCGGTTGGAGCTCACGGGCATTTTGAA
>JAULKJ010159092.1:0-14627 GCA_032355405.1 Rubia balearica | reverse complement strand
AGTCAGTAGCATTTTAAGGTACAGTTCTTGCAAAATGCTTTTAACAGGGCAGCTGCGCGCAGCTGCGCCCAGCAGGAAAATCTATTTTCACCTTGAACAAAAGTACCGAAGCAGTTGTGCGTAACTGAGGGTAGTGCCCATTTCTATTTAACTACCTACAAACTTAAACTATTGCAGTAGCTCGCGCATTAATGCACTAGTCTCAAACCACCTTCCTTTTCTTAGATTCCACAACCCCTAATTCCCTTCCATCAACATCAATCCAAATACTATCTTCGTGTTTCCTGCGTGCGGCTCCCGCCCCCCTGATCGTTAATAGTTTCTTTGAAAATAGAGGGAAACTCTAATTTTTCAATTCCAACCGCCGAATCAATCTCATCACTGATGAAATATTTCTTACCTTGTAAAACAATCGACCACCCTACATTGCACGGATCATCAGCGAAGAAAGCTTGCCTAGCTTGCTCGGCCAAAAAGAAATGGATCATTTCTACATGCTTCGTGACTCTTGTGAACCAGTGTAAATTCCATTGGATCATCAATTTGAACTCCACATCTGTTGGAAAACCATATGCACTTGAAAATTGGAATCTTGAATTCTCCATGGTCAAGCTCCCAAATCTCATCAACATCGCCATAAAAAAACATGGTAGCAATGATTTGTTTGTTATCTTTCTTACTTGCTTGCCACATTGTTTCAAACTCAACATAAACATCACTGTTTTGTGTCATGCTCTCTGAATCTTAGTCCCTGGTAGCAAAACTAAAATCGTTCACGTCATATCCAGAATACATCATTACCTTCCAATTAGGCTTCCTTGTAAATGCTCGTAGTTTTTTGTCCCCCGCAATGCATCAATCATAAAACCAATTCACAAAAATTATTGGGGGCCACGTAGGATGAACCTCTGTGATCAAGTTAAGGTGTTGGGTCACGTAATCTACGGTCTAACCCTATAATTTCTCAGCACATATAAATGAACTTTCATCAAGTCGCTATGCAATGGAGTGAATAACCTTCCCCTGGACCTCGATTTACCCACCCGCCGTCACGTATGTCAATTCTTTGGCAGGCCAGTGCTAGCAAAATCCTGGAGATAACTAGAGAAAAATTCAATTACTTCTTCGGTAACATACCTCTCAACAATACTAGCATCCGGTCGACTCATACACTTCACATATCCCTTGAATACCTTTATTTGACACTCAAAAGAACACATCCAATGCATAACTGGGCCACATATCTGTATCTCCCATACTAAATGAACAACCAGGTGAACCATTATATCAAAAAATGTTGGAGGGAAATACATTTCCAACTTGCACAACACAACCTCTTTATGCAAGGCTTCCAATTCGAGGTGGTCAATAGACTTCCAACATATGGAGCCGAAGAAGAAAAAAAGTCTAGTGAATTAGAACCTGACATTTTCCTCCAAAAATGTACAAATAGCAACAGGCAACAGTTGCTGCATCAGAACATAACAATCATTAGATTTCAACCCGATCATACTACCATCTTCTGTAACTGTCTGACTAACGTTCGACGAATAACCAATAGGAAACTTCACTGATTTCAAACTGTCCAAAGCAGAGGTTCGCTCCTTCTTCAACAATGTACAAGGTCCCGGGGGTAAGTAAGTCCTCTTTCCCTTCATTTTTGGAGCAAGGTCACTTGTGATTCCCAACTAAACCAAGTCCAACCGAGCATTCAAACTATCTTTTATCTTTCACAAAATATTCAACTGAGTACCTATCAGACTTTTACATACATTTTTCTCAATATACATCACGTCCAGACAATGCCTAACCTCAAGATGCTTCCAGTCCGGAAAAAATATAGACCTCTTCTTCCATGGACCATCACAATTGATTTTTCCAGTGACTTTGTACTTTTCCAATACAACTTTAATGTTTTCACCTTCATATGAATCTGCACACTAGTTAGTGGTGTGGGGGATTTCCTCCTTTCTTTGCCCCAACAAAGTTGACTGCATCATCCCGGTATTTATGCTTTCCTTGAAGCCATTTTCTATAGCCAAGATACACTATATTTTTTCGTGCCTCAGATGTTTGAAGTCTGTCTTCTCCTCACAAATAGGACATGATTTGTGCCCTTTCGCAACAGACCCCGACAAATTTCCATATGCAGGAAAATCATTAATCATACAAAAAAATATGGCGCGTATTTTGGAACTCCACATTCCTATGACCATCAAATACCCTCACCCCATTCTCTTCCCACAATAGCTTCAAATTATCAATCAAAGGTTGCAAGTACACGTTGATGTCATTTCCAGGTTGTCTAAGACCTGAGATTAGTGCAGGCATTATAACATATTTCCGTTTCATGCAGAAATATGGGGGCAAATTATAGATAACCAACATAACAGGCCAAGAACTATGTTTCGATGACATATTACCAAATGAATTCATCCCATCAGTACACAAAGCATGGCGTAAAATTTTAACCTCCAAACCAAATGTAGGATACTTTTTGTCAAAAAATTTCTATTGCTCATCGTCTGTCAGATGTCTAATCTTTTCGTCACTTGGTATATCTCGCATGGAATGCCACCTCATGTTCTTTGCATCATTTGGATTTGCAAATAGCCTCAGAATTATAGGAAAATACCATATACACTTCAACGGGACCTTCTTCTTGCTCTTAGCTAAACACGGATCAACATCATTCTTCACACCCTTATACCTTGAACGTTTGCACATGAGACATTCAACCGCGTCTTTAATATCACCGTCATAAAACACACAATCATTTGTACATGCGTGTATTTTTTTATATTCCAAACCAAGAGGACATAATATTTTTCTCCGCCTCATAAAAAATTTTAGGTACTCCATTCCCATCCGGCAACGTGTCCTTCAGAAGTTTTAGGATTGAATTCACACGTGTATCACTCCAGCCACTTGTAGCTTTTAAATTGAAAAGCTCCATCAAAGAAGATATTATGGTCTCGTTAATTTTACATCCCAGATATAATGGCTTCTCTTTTTTCTCTAGCAAAGCACTCAATATTTCAGGTTTCCCCTTAAAATCTCTTACAATGTCATCGAACATAGCATCAATGGTGGCATTGTTTCCATCCATATCATCACACCCACCAACCTTACATTGTTTCTCTACCTCCCCATGAAATGTCCAAACTACGTAACCCCTATCGAATCAGTTCTTCAGCGAGTGAAATCTAACAATCCCGCATTTTTCAAACCTTTCCCGACACAAGCATCGCTTGCATGGACAAAGTATCCTCTCCTCCCTACCGTAGGCATAATCAAGAAAGGAATATACTAAACCAATATATTCACCACTCCATCTAGTTGCAATTGGAAAATTAACCATTTCTGATCTCCATGCAAGAACAATTCTCGATCGGTTCTACCTAAATATGATATTAAAAAAAACCCATCATTAAATATCCACAAATCATAAAATGAACACATTCCATTTCCTATGACTACAAAGACAACCATGTTCTTGGGAGATATGCATGTACCATCTACCAATATAATAAAGAAAACCATGTTCACACACCCACATTTATAAGTAGAACTAAACTCTCCATGCATGCATTAATGGTTACAACCACTACTATTTTAATGAAATTAACAAAAACAAAGAAAAACTTACATTCATGGGTCTTCATGTCTTGGGATGAAGCTCACCTTCCATAAAAACCTCCATCAATGAGTAGAAAAGAGAGTTAAAAATCAGATTTTATTTTCTTCATGGTAGTTGAGAGCATTTATGGTAAAATTTTGCACTGGTTTTTATGAATAGTATCAACAAAACTGGTGCCACTTTTTCTCCAGTACCAGTTTCAAAACCGTTGCCCTAATAACTGATTCATTATGAAATTAATTCGGGATTCAGCACCGATCATCTTAAAAATCGGTGCTAGGTTTCACACCGGTTAATCTTCGCACCAGTGTCTACAAAACCGGTGATAATTTAATACCAGTTTTACCAAATTTAACACCGGTTTTTAAAACACCGGTGCAATTCTAGCACTGGTTTTTTAAAAACTAATGTTTCATTGGAAACAACCGGTGCTAGGTTTAACACCGGTTATTCTTCGCACTGGTTAATTCAAAACGGTGATACTTTAACACCGACTTTTCCTAATGTAGCACCGGTTTCCAAAATTGTTGCCATTTTGGCATCGGTTTTTTCAAAACTGGTGCTACATTTGAAAAACCGATGCTAGGCTTAACACCAGTTTTTCCTTGTACCGGTTTATTCAAAACCGGTGACACTTGACCACCAGTTTTTCCTCATGTAGCACCGATTTTCAAAAAGCTGGTGCAATTTTGGCACCAATTTTAAAATAACTGGTGCTACACAAAGAAAAATTGGTGTGAATTAAAATTGGGCACCGGTTTAAAAAAATCGGTGGCGGAAAACTGGTGCTGAAGGGGGGAAGGGGGGAGGGGGTCTGCGGTAGGGCTTTTGATATACCCTTCTTTCATTTGATGAACACATGTGACATTATCTTCATAAAGTGTTGTGGGATCATCATTTGATAGGAGACCACTTGTCGTTTCGATATGTCTGAGTCATTGATCTCAACCACACACACTCTCGACTTGCTACATGCAATGTGATAACCTCAGCATGGTTTGATGATGTTGCGGTGAGGGTTTGCTTCTGGGAACGCTAGAAATCACAGTCCCTTCGTAGGTAAACACATACCCAGTTTCAGATCTCCCTTTGTATGGATATAACAAGTAACTTGCATGTACATAGCCAATCAAATCCGGTTTTGTAGTGTTAGGATAAAATATTCCCAAATCAATTGTTCCTTGAAGGTAACAAAACTCATGCTTGATTCCATTCCAGTGTCTTTTGGTAGGAGATTAATTAACTTTCGCTTTAAAATAAATGGGAAAAGCTATATCAGGTAGAGTGCAATTAGTGAGATACATATGAGCTCTAATTGCACTGAAAATAAGGTACTTCCGAACCAAGAATATGTTCAGATTTCTCACATGGACGAAATGGATGCTTTTCCAAATTAAGGGATCTGACAACCATTGGAGTACTCAATGGATTTGATTTATCCATATTGAATTTATTTAATATCTTTTTTTGTGTAATTTGATTGATGCACAAGTATCCCACTTTGCAAGTGCTCAATTTGCAAACTGATACAATATTTTATATTCCCAAGGTCTTTCATCTCGAACTATTTCTTTAAGTAAGAATTGCTTCAGAAATCTTTTCATTGGTCCCAATGATATTCAAATCATCAACATAGACAACGATAATCACACATCCTGATGTTGTTTTCTTGATGAACACACATGGACAAAGAGTATCGTTGACATACCCAGTAACATCACCCATAAGGTGCATATTAAGTTTCTCATGAACTGCTATAATAATACGGAATCTGAACGTAATTCCATCCATAACAGGGGAATATGTTTCCTCAAAATCAATTCCGGGCCTTTGAGAAAAACCTTGTTCAACAAGCTGAGCCTTGTATCTCACAATTTCATTTTTCTCATTTCTTTTTTCGCACCAATACCCATTTGTATCCAACAGGTCTCTCATGTTCAGGCATGAGTACTATAGGCCCAAAGACTTTGCGTTTGTTAATTGGGTCTAATTCATCTTCAATAGCCTTGTTCCATTCAGTCCAATTCTGTCTACTTTCACACTTGGTATATACCGTGGTTCGAAATCCATTATTTTTGCCCATAACATCGCATGCCAAACTGTAATGCATCATCGATTTTCTCATTTTGGTTCCACCTTATACCTGCATGGGCATAATTAATAAAAAAATTATTTTTCTCGTTTCATATTTCTATAGGAATATGTTCCTCTATTTTGAGGTCATCTTGTTTTTTCTAGTCTTTTTTTCGAGGATTTTTATCTTTGGAACCGGGTGGTATTCCACACTTCAGGTGTGTTGTGATTTCATGAGTGACCTTGCTTTCAATTTTCCCATCCGGGACGTCAATTTGAGCATTAGCATTCTTAGCTGATATGTGAGATTTAGTCACTCTCTTTGTGCCTGTAAATGCATCAGGAAGTTTATTTGTTATATCTTGCAAATGCAAAATCCTTTGGAATTTTCCATCACACTCTTTTATATAAGGATCAAGATGAAATAATGTTGGTACGGACCAGGTAATTTCGCTTTCTAGCTGTTTTCTTTCTCCCCCTACTGTTGGAAATTTTTCTTCATTAAAATGGCAATCAACAAAATGAGTTGTGCAACTATTCCCAGTTTGAGGTTCAAGATATCTAACAATAGATAGTCTTTCAAAGCCTACATAAATACAAAGACTTCTCTGTGGGCCCATCTTTGTTCTTTGAGGTGGTTCAATAGGCATATAAAGAACGCAAACAAAAATCCTTAGACGGATATTTGGTTCTTGGACCAATGCAAGTTGTAATGGGGAGTATTTATGATATACACTCAGCCTGATGCAAATTAATGCACAGCTTGTAGTATTGCATAACCCCATACCGTAGTAGGGAGCATTGTTCTCACTATCAATGGTCTGGCAGTGAGTTGGAGGCGCTTGATTAGTGATTCAGCCAAAACTTTTTTTGTGTGTACATGATGAGTAAGAGAATGCTCAACGATAATCCCAACTGACGTACAATAATCATCAAATTTCTGGGATGTGAATTCACTTACACTATCAAGTCTGATCTTCTTGATTATATGATCAGGAAATTGAGCTCACAATTTGATTAACTCAACAAGTAGTTTAGCAAATGCCATATTTCAAGTTGATAACAGACATACATGTGACCATTTGCTAGAGTAATCTATCAATACAATGAAATATCGAAATGGTTTAAATGGTGGATGGATAGGTCCACATATATCACCTTGAATACATTTAAGAAGCATAGGTGATTCTGTTTCAATCTTTCGCAATGAAGGCCTTATGATTAGTTTTCCAAGAGAACAAACTTTACATGGGGAATTTTTTCCTTGATGGATCTTCCAGTCCTTCAATGGATATCCATGTGTACTTTTAATAATTCTTCGCATTATAGTTGAACTAGGATGACCCAAACGATAATGTCATATGATAAATATTGAAGGTTTTTATAACTACCGTATTTGATTCAATTGCATTTGTATACGTGTAATGCAATCAGTATTAGGTATTGGTAGTTTTTCAAGTATGTATTTCCTTCTAGATTTGTACATTGTAAGAAATATATATTTCATGGTACCTTCAGTTACAGACAGAGTATCGAATCCATGAGAATATATATCATTGAAACTCAATAAGTTTCTTTTGGACCTTGATGAAAATAAGACATTATTTATTGTAAATACTGTGGCATTCGGCAATGTAAAGTTTCCCATGCCAACTCCTTTAATTAGATCTATAGGACCTAGTATTGTATTCACAATGGTGTGTGTTTGTTTTTATCTATGAGAAAAACCTTTTATCCTTTAATATAGTGTGCGTTATTCCATAATCGAGTATGTAAATTTTTCATTTTTAATCCTTTGGTTGGCTTCACGATTAGCTTGATCTATTTCACCACTTTAACTAAAAGCAAAAGCAAATTTTGATAAGAAACATAAATAATAAGACAGTAGCAGACATTTAAAGTAAAAAACCATTCATTTCTATATATATATTATATATAAGAGATACAAATAAAGATCAGACCATTTTGCTTCATTCTCATTAATAGTTATACAATTCCCCTTTTTAGTTCCATGATTCGTTTGTTCAGCGAAATCACCAACTGCGTCAATGAAATCATCAATGAAATAAAATGCTTCGTGATGAGTTTATTTATTTATGTAGTTGACTTCCTTCCCCTTTTCCTTTATAGTCTCCTAGTGAGTTCACATAATTAATTCGGACTCTGTAGACACTTGACCAATGCCTTTTACCTCCCATATCTAAAACAAGAGGTTCTAGAGCCTTTTGATGAATTGGCGTCTATTTCCCTTTTGTGGTTACTTTCATGGTTCCTCTCGTATTGTTTCTTCTTAAGATAGTAGTTACCAGACTTATAGTAGTCGTAACCACTTCGACCATGACCGTAACCACGAACTCGACCTTATGCACGACCTTGACCTCTCTCTTGATCATGTAAATGATTCTTGCGTTCAAGTTCGTCAGAGCTAACAAAATTTTCTTTAGGAAATAATTTTGAGCCAGTCGTGCAAGATTGATGATTCTTCATCCGCAATTCATTATTTTTATCTGCAACATGGAAATAAGCAATTAGTTCAGAATATATTTTAAAATCCCACACCCGATTTTGTTGTTTCAAGGTCACATTTGATGCATGGAAAGTAGAAAAAGCATTTTCTAGCATTTTAGTATCAGTTACTGCAACCCCACAAAAATTTAAGCGGGTTACTATTCCTAACACTGCAGACTTATAGTCATTGACTTTTTATAGTCTTGGAATGTATATTTTTCCAGTCACCGTGGTAAATGGGGAGCATTGCATCTCTTTTGTGATCGTATCTTTATTTCAATTTTTTTCACAACTCACTTGGATCTTTCATAGTAAGATATTCATTTTTTAGGCTTCCATCAAGGTGCCAGCGAAGGAAGATTAAAGATATTACCTAGCCCGTCCCTCTTGGATTTTCTCATGGAGGTTCGTTGACTCCAAGTGCATCTCAATGTCTACTGTATAAAACATATAGTTGTTTCCACTGATCTCGAGTGGACTGAATTCAATCTTCACAATGTTTGACACGATGATAACTAAGAGAAATAAAATTATTCATTAGACTTAATTCAAAATACATAAGTCTACAATGATTGTCATAAATAAAAAGAAATACATGATTCCGACCATTAGTGAAGAAGAACGAAATTCTTCCGGTGAAATATATACAGTGAGAATACTAACATGTAATACAAAAATAATTACGGCAACAAAGACTAATATTAATCTAGACATTTTATCGGATATTCAGAGTGAGAAAAATATGAGGTAGAAGAGAAAATGTGGTTTTGTATCATTGGATGTAGCCGTTATATTATCGCTGGAAATATAGCCATTTTATAGCCGTTATATTATTTTATTGTAGTTAAGAGTAGATCAGCAACATAATGTCATCAAATAAAAATACATATTAGAGACAAAATTAATCATAGAAATATTAAAATGAAGCAGTTAAAGATTGGTTAGATGTAGATCACACCATTTTACTATAAGGTGGCAGAGCCTCCCGTGTATAGAAATATGGTGATATGCATTTAGAAAGTTAATTATTATAAATTACACCACATTACCATAAGGTGGCAAAACCTACTATACATATTAGTATGATATTATTTTGTTAGAAAGTTAATTATTATAAATCACATCACATTACCATAAGGTGATAAAGCCCCCTATATATAGTAATATGTTGTTATGAAACAATAATGACAGTCATTAAAGTTTTATTACATAATAACAATCATTAAAGTTTTAGTTTACGGATCCAATTTAGCAGCATTTACAACAACATTCAAGACCTTATCACATTTACCAAATACTTCTAATGATTGATCATGAAAGTTTAGCTTTAGAAACACAGAGGAAGAAATCCTTGCAACTAAGGCTTTGATCAAGTCTAACAAAATTAGCCAGAAAAATTCCGATACTCAACTCAAGTTATATAGAAGAATGAATAACTAATCTTACTTGATGAAGATGGAGAGTGATCGTGCTAATAACGTGTTATAAAAATCACTAACTTTGCACTAATTAATTAAGAAAGTAGCAAGGAACTTGATATTGAAAACAAGATGAAGAGAATGGAAAAGAAAATAAGGATGAGATGAAGTGAGAAAGTGAGAATGAGACGGATATTTATTGGACAATTTAGGGGGTAATTACATAGTGTTCCCCCAGGGTAAATGAATAGTGAAATAATTAATTATCACAAATCTAGCTTATTTTGATTTTCATTATCCATAACAGTCATTTATTTATTTCCAGATTATCAGACAAACTAAAACAGGAAAAACATGTAGTATGGCATTATTCCCGGATGTAGAATAGTTATTTTTTGACCAATGCCACGAGAGAACATATTAAAAAAAATATGTGTGAAATGTTGAAAAGAAATCCGAGAGTATTATACATGAAGTGAGAGGTTAGTTTGCGCGTACTAAATAGCATCCAAAAAAATGGATTGGACAACTTCATCAGGAAATGGGAAGAGGTCGAAAATCCAAAAGTATTGTAAAAGAGAAGAGTGGTGAGTTTACATGAGTTAGATTTAGTGCATGAATACTTTTTGATAACCTATTCTAGTATTTTCATCCATTTTCAGAAATATTTTCTTAAGCAGGAAAGTCCAACCAAAGGTTCTCAATCGATGGAAAAAAACTTATAGTTTAGGGCATCCAGATATTTATTACGTGTTGTAGGTTTTTAAGAGATTTTTTTTGAAATGTGAACATATGCGTTCAAGATGCTTTAGTTTGATGCAATTGAAAAATTCATGTATATAGTCCCTAAGGATCAATGATTGTCAACAACGGTTGCTCAAAACAGTGAGAGAGATTTAATTTTGAAATAAAGTGCTCGTCAATCGTCATCGTCCAACTTTTTGTACTGTTGTAAATCATAATATCAAAAGAACGGGTTAGCATAACAAATTTGAGCACATAGATTGCCCTACCTGTCAATGTGAAATAGAAATCGTTCCATTTTGTGATTATGCCCATCTTCCCCCACTAGCAATCTCTTTATAATGTTGTAATTGTGTATACCTCTTGAAAATAATAATGTAAATGTCAGTTTGTTTCTAATAATATGAGTGTGTACATTATCAATTTTGGATTCAAAACGGTGATATGTTTGAGGGTCAAATGTGTCCGGTGAGTGTATCTATATCGAAAGTACAATATTTTTCCTTGTTTGGTCATGTGCGATGAATTTTCCGATTCGAAAGCACTAAAAAATTCTATTTTTTTGTAATAATACTTTCATTTATCACAGACACTACTAGACAACCCCCTCCACCTTCATCAGCTATTTTTTGCCCTCATAGAAGCTATATTACAATTTACCAAAATAGATGCATAAGTGAGCGGTGCAAGGTAATTTTTACATAGCAGCTATTAAGTAACAACTTCTATACGTTGCAACTATTTTTTAGTACCGGTATATTTAGCCGCTGGTTTGTGTTGCATCTATTTTTTTAAATCCCCGTAGCACCTATTTTTTATTTTGCCAAAAGAGGTTCCTAAGTGGGTGGAGTAGTGTAAATATAACCTAAAAGCTATTATAGTAACAATTTCTACACATGACGTACAAGGTATTTTAAAAAATAGCTGCTACATATTGCAACTGTTTAAAAAAAAAGCTGCTACATATGGTTGCTATTTTTGTGAAAGGTGCTATACAAAATTTGTAATTCTAGATAAATAAATAAAAATTAGTGCTCCACTTTTGTGTTTCTCCATAAATGATTAAAATAAATAAAATTCCTTCATTAAAAGAGAGTTTAACATAATCAATAGTAACTTCAATTGTAGTTATATGAGCAAAACATAACTCTACAATATTATGCTAACTCCTACAAAACCTAAAGTGTAACTGAAATTCTGCACACTTGCATGATCACGAGAAAGATGAATGAAAAACTACCCTTTTGATAAATGGTGGCTCAGCATTGAGCATGTGACGCCCCATAAATTTTATTACCTTTTATAAGGAGTTAGGGTTAATTTATTAAGAAATATATTTTATTGCGTTTGTGTAAAACATAAATATTTAGAGTTTTTTTAATTAAAAAATGATAACAATTATAAATAAAATAAAATAAAATAAATGAGCATATAGATGGGAATTCAAATTCAAGAGGAATTTGAATCCAAAAAACACTATTGATTCACGAGGTAAAGTTTTCTATACTAAATTATAATATATTTGAAATATTTTCCACATCGTTTTCATCTGACAATTATTATATGGTATATCGGGGATATAATGTTAATCTTATCTCCAGTAATAAATTAGTTAATTAATTATACATTATGCGTTTGAAACAAAAGGTAACTATTAATTTATTAACTATGCTTTTGATTACCATAGTAAATTTTATAATACTGAAAATACGTTGTAGAAGCTGTACCGGAATATGATGATATAATTTACTCCACTATAATTTTATCTTTATTTCCACGCTTGATTTAGTCTTAATATATTCTGCGTAAGTTGGTTTAAGTATGCCTAAATAACTGGGAGGGTAATTAATTCTCACCCTTTAAAAATATTAAAATATTTTAATTATTGGAATGCAATGCCAGTTTAGGTTGTGCACGTACAATATAAAAATATAAAAATGTAAATTATATCGTATGTTTGGGATACCGGCATCACAAAAGATATACTATTAAAAACATTTTTACAACCACTCCTAAACTACAGTGAACTTGCAAAACCACTTAATTACTGTGATTTGTTGCTGGAATTACTGTAAATGTGGTATCCCTATAATGTATCTAAATTGCTATCCTTCCTATATAGCGCAATCGAGATCGAGTAGACTGCTATTTTAGCCCTCAAATTCTGTTAAACCTTTTATATGTACTCTCTATTGACAGAACATAGATACCACTTCATTATCTCTTCACCCATATTATTTTTCTTCCTCCCAACATAGACACCAAATTCGAGTTAGATTCAGGGTTGGTTTGCGGTGTAGTGTAGTTTGATTAGATAGTACTAGATGAAGTGTAACAACGAGTGTTCAACAAATAGAATATCATGAAGGTAGATCGTCTTATTGTTATCTATATCGTAAGTTACTATATTTTTATTCTTCTTTTATTTTTAGATGCGAAGAAATCGAATTAAACAAAATAGGATTAATAATTATTTTTATCTAATGGATGAGGATTAGATTTAAATGATACTGATGGTTAGAGAGTTTGTATGCGTATGAGAGTGATGGACCTTACGGTTGAGTTGATTTCTTGGGTATACTTCGTGTTGTACTATGAACTAGCCTTAATTATAGAGAGTGTTTGTTATATATGGGTGTTCACAAAATATTTACTTATATAGAAATATTAAATTAAAGGATTAAAATATAGTCATATATATTATATAATAATTGGCCGCTAGCATTTTTACATTAAATACAAAAAAATTTCTAATCGATCTTATTAGTAGTTTATTATTTTGGATCTAGTTCGAGTACTAGAGTTATAATATAGTGCTAATTAATATAACATTGTGAGTTAGAGGTATGAGTTAAAATATGGTGCCTAACGTATTATGCCTATATAATTATATTTGTATTTTTTGTATTAGAGTTCGACCGTATTATGCTATACAGTATTAGTGAGATATTAGGCAATAGGTTACCGATCATAATAGGTAAACTGCGTCATATTAATATTTGAATTTAATATGTGTTCTAATTTATTCATTTAAGTTATTTTTCCAGGAGATGTAGATAAGCAGGAGGATTTATACCACTTGGAATTGCATGCATATACGTTATTTTGAAATTCACATTAGTCGTTAATATTTGTGAGTGTTTGTGTGCACCTGATGTGGATACGTAGATGAGAGTAGTGTAGCTAATTAAGCGTGTACTGAGTTTGTATATTAGAGTTATTAATTATGTAATTTCAATATTAGGAATATTAATTTATGAGTTTGTGTAGTACGGTAAGTGTGAGTGGGAGGCCATCGTCGTGCCTCTCAAAAATAATATTTATAAGGCCTAATTGCGGCTAACTACTAGAAAGTGGATAATAGCAAGTTGGGGTCGTCCACGAGGAAATGGGGGTTTTATCGAGTGTAAGCGTATTAAAAGCACACAAAGATGTCACTCTAAGTGTGTAGTAACAAATTTGGGGATTTTTAATTTTAGAAAACACTACGACTACTTTAAATAGCCAAACTATTGAACAATTAGAGAAAAATAATCTAACTACGAACACACTAGTATGAAAATGTAATTAAGATGAGAACTAGTGTTGGGCTCAATTGGTTTATATTTGTAGTCATTCTTTGATCATTGATTAATTAACCTATTTTTATGCATTAATCCCATATTGTGGAGAACTTATTAACACCTTTAGGGTGAAGATATTTCTCGCTTCTCCTTGGTTATAGTTAGAGTGGACGATCTGCGCCACACAATAACCCTTACCCTCGAGTCACCCAAGACAATCGGCGTCATAGACTTCCACGAGAATAGAAATGCACATGGAGAACCAATAAAACTAACATGATATCCTACAAGCGAGAAACATCGGGGTAGCACAAATATAGCTACTAATAACGACTATGAGGATCGGCCTTCATGCTAATCGTTATTAGTGAGCCACATTGATAATTAGTCAAACCGATTCAAATTCATCTCAAATATAATCAATTCCATCAATCAAAAATCATAATTAGTTGTCACACCCAATTATAACCTAATATCAACTAACGATAATCACAACAAAAAGTCAAAGTATCCTGAGTTTGACCAAGAACCTAGCAAATAATTAACTCACAATCATCAACTAGTTGATCATTCTAGTCTAAATCATGCATTAATTACACAAGAAAACAGAAAATATACTTGATAATCAAAGCACAAATAGGATAAATCAAATCTCACAAATTCATACTAAAAATGCTTACC
>JAULKJ010159091.1:0-24260 GCA_032355405.1 Rubia balearica | reverse complement strand
ATCTAATCGGTGGTGGCAATGGCCTCTGTGCTAGGCTTGGTGGCAGAGGTTAGGGGAATCGGTGGTGGAGGTGAGAGGGAGGTGGTGTCTAGGGTTGTAGGCGGCGGGGGAGGAGAAAAGAAAATGCCAGAGAAAGAAGATCGGGAGAAGTGGCAGCAGGTGACGGTGTAGAATTCCAGTGGTGGGTTCCAGCAACATTGTGAATTCCTGCGACCGTGCAGCCGCGGTCCCAACGAGGCAGCAAGAATGAAGAACAAGAAGATGAAGGGCATTTTAGGTATCAGGTTTTTAGGTTTTTAATTAAGGGTATTTCTATCATTTTATATCTTGCTATTGCCAAAATTGAGAGGGCCAACGCCGGAAATAGGGATTTTAGTTATATCGACACTAATTTTTTGAAAGTTAGAGCTAGATTGACACATACAATAATTAGTTAGGGTTATATTGGCACTTTCTAAAATCGCATGGTTGTATTGGCACTTATAGCCTAAAGTTAGGGTTATAAATGTATTTATCCCTTAATATTATTCCAAATTTGAATAAAATAGTTTTAAAGAGTTGCTGAAAATAGTGCATGAAAACTAAAATCGACGGGGAAGAATGGTGACATCAAAAGCAGTGGGCCCAACACCATTTACCACCTCGAATAATAGTGTGTCCCTAGTCTCGAGTTCCTCTTCTTCAAGAAACCTAGTAAACCACTTTGGGGTCAGGGTTTTCAACTTCCGGTTGCCTGAGTAGTGCATGTCATACTCTCTTCTGTTTCACTGCAGCATAACCGGCAACTTGTACGGCAGTAGGACCTCCAAAATATAAGTTGAGACTTACTGATTTATAAACCAAAAACCACATTAAGTAAATATGAAAGTAACATATAAAAAATTTAATTGAAAATGAAATACATATGTGACAAGGAGGACTTACCAAAATCTGAACATCTTCAAAGTTTGTCTTGGTGAGAGTTTGGACAAAGTTCCTTGGACGGACCTCCCTATTATTGTTCTGAGAACGATGATCCTCATCCAAATCGCTAGGGATCTGCATCGGTCAATAAATGTTTAATAAACTAATTAAAAAATAAATAAAAATAACATGAATTTAAATCCAAACAAGAAATCACTCACTTCGATTAGAGCACGTCTGCTTGAACTAGCACTGTTGGCCATTATACCTGAAATTCGATTCAAAATTGGCCCAGTGAATCTTTTTTGTCTTAAAGGCGTTGCAAGTTATTGTTGGATCAGAAATTGACTTAGCCAGCATGTGTGTCTAACGTCGCCAACCAGTGTGAAAAACCGATTGGTTATGGGAGAAAAATGCAACGTTATATTCAAGTAGGGTTAGCAGACTTCTTTAATTTGCAACGTCGCTACACGATCGCTCCAAACGAAGAATGATCAACAAGTCTGTGACGTTGCATTTAATGGTTATAGGCACATTATCAATAGCAAAAAAGCATAACAAACAAAGGTTATACACAACAAAATAGGGCCGGTTGACAGGAAAGAACGTAAAAACCAAATTTCTAAAACCTAAAGCCAAAATCCGTTCAAATTTCAATACAAAAAATTAATAACACATTAATACACCATATGCACATCAAATTTGATAACGAATACAATAATTAAAGTTTTCTAGGGAATATGGGAAGCATACCTTCGAAATGATGGCCTAAGGGATTGCTGAAATTCGGGGAAAGTTGAATGTTTAAATGGATGTATTAGGTGGGATCTATATATAGTCATTAAAAAATGTTGTGAATTCTGCCTCGGATGAAGCAGCATAGCAGGGCAGTCAACCAAACTGACAAGGAGCCCACATTTTATAGAAGTCGCCCATAAATTAGTGGGCCTCACCATTTCAGCCCAATAACATAGTAACTGGCCTATGTTTGACCAACGACATATGCGATGTCGCAATTTTTGTGTGTGTTAAGTGATAACTCACCGACATTGGATCGATGTCGGATCGTATTGAAGTGAGTCTTACCATTTTGGCCCACTAGCATAGAAACTTGGCACGTGTTTAACCAAAACGAACGCGATTGACTATAATAACAGTTAATAGTAAATTAGATATTGGTAACTGAAATTTATAAATGCCCATGAACTTCATAGACGTCCATTTTACTTAGAATCAATTTTAGCACGAACGGTGAACTTTATTGATGTGGTGGTTCCATGGGAAAACATAGAATTGCATGAAATCTTGTTTTTTGAAGAAATAAAAAGATTATAGAATTACGTCCATCAATTTTTTTTAAGCGATAGTATATGGCATAGAGTAAATTGTAGAAGATTACTGACAAGTATACATGGCCTCATTTGGAAGAACATGTGGAAGTTTATGTGGAATAAAACCAATTTTTTTACTACCCTCGGTAAGTATAAGTTCAACTTTAGATGTCAAAGTTTTGTTTTAGGGCCGATTGCAATCGGGTTCGGGAATGCCAATGTCCATTTATAATATTGTACTTAGGTCCCCCCCGATAGAGTGGGAGAACTTGCAATGTGAAATTAGAGATACACTTAGCAAATTCACCAACTCACAACCACAATGTTCCGATTTGGTAGCGGACGGATATAACGGGGTAATTGTCCGTCATTTTTTTAATATTACATTAATACCCTTACTATAAGTGTTGTGAGAACATTTCATTTCCACCACAAAGAATTGCATGAAACTTCATATTCTTGGTTTTCGAAGAAATAAAAAGATAATAGAATTATGTCCATCAATATTTTTAAAGCAATAGTACAAGGCATAGTTAATTGTAGAAAATTACTTCGAGCATACAAGGAGACATTCAGAAGAACTTGTGCACAATATTTATGGAATAAAACCAGTTTCTTTATAACCCACAGTAAGTATTAGTTGAACTTTGAATGTCAAAATTTTATTTTAGGTCAATCGTAATCGCGTTTGGGATGCCAGTGTACATTTACAATTTTGCACTTAGATCACTCCAAGACAGTAGGAGAACATGAAATGTAAAACTACGGATAACATTTTGTTATTCACATTTTCAGAACAACGGTGTTCCAATTTCTGCATAAACGGGTCGTCATTTAGGGCCGCCAGTCTTAACATGGATTATTTTACTGCACTTTTCCAAAATTTGATTGTGATGCATATGTGTGATATTGCAATTTTTTCGTACAAAATGAAGCCTAAAATGGTCCCTTTGCGATGTCGTCCGATTTGAATTTCCTGGCTGGAGCCAAAAAATTGGGGTGAAAATTTGAACTGAAAATCCCCCCATGAAGTTTTCATTTAAATAACATTTAGCAAGAACACACCATTCACATCAATCCTCTTACAAACACATCTACGACCCATCCTTTCCATTTCACACAAATACAACCAATAAAGAACTCACTCAATTCACTTCTCTAAAACATCAACAAGCATACGAGAATGGAGCATCTCCGGGTTCAAATTAATTGAGGTAGTTCTACATCTATTCCATGTTCATTTCCAATCTTTATTACCATATACCTTCTATGTTTTTTTCTTTGTCATCGATAAAAAATGGATATTTTCATAAAGTATAATGATTGTGTAATATGTTGTATAGTGTATATTTTTTTCGTATTTTCTAGATAGTGCAATGTTTGAAAGGTGTGATAAAATGGCTTAGATTAGGGCTGATTGTGGACAATAATCTTGTCTTCCTATGAACACAGGTTGAATGTGCGACATTGGTCATATTTGATCGGCCCATACGATATGGGACCGGACAATGATCGATGTCGCAACTGCTATGAAATTATTGTCCTATCTAAGAACATCCGACGTATCTCTTTTGTCAAACTTTGCAACATTGTTCAACATTGCATGCGACGTCGCTTTCAAGCCGAACAAGTACTTTTAACAAGTTCAGATTAATGTCATCTACGTATGACTATATTATAAGACTGCCAAATTCTAACATAAAATTTGTTTCGTGTGTATTCCTCTTAATGGGATATGGAGAGTTATCGATGGACTTTCAGCATGCAATGTGGACAATGTAGGTTCAATAAAATTAATTTTTCAATTTCATACGAACATCATGTATTTTAATATATTCTAACATGTATTTGCCATCATTATTCTACTTCTCTTGGTCCCTTACATTCTCATATTTTCGGACATCAATTGCACAATAATTGATTGTCGTCTGATATGTTAACATTTCACGAGTTGTGGAACATTAGGTAACATGTAATGGATATCGACGAACAAATGTTTGTGTAATCAAATATTAAATAAAATATTAGGTAACACGTAAAAAATGTTTGTGTAATCAAATATTAAAGGTTATAATATTTTACGATAAGCGATATCCCCGAGACTAATCCGTAATGTCGAACTAATCGGTGGAGTGACGAAACCAGATCGACGTTGCACAAATCGGTTTTTTTTAGATGTCGCCCATACAAAACGATGTCGCATTCAAAATCCTTCCACGTCATCATGCACACAAAAATGGTGGCATGGAGCATGCGATGTCGCAGACCATTATCCGCGATGTCGCCATCATTTATCCGCGATCTCAGCATTGATGGCATCACAACAATTGCAGTCCCCTCGTCTGGCTTCTTGCTATCAACGACGTTGCTCCATATGTAGGCCGATGTCATTATGAACAATGTCACAACTATGAACTCCAATCGTCAATCATCTTCCTTGTTGTCAATCCAAAACCGAGGTAAAAAAATGTACTTTTTACTACACCCACATTTACCTCAGTTTTTAGAGGGCTGAAAATTAGGTAAAAGACCACTTAGAACCGAGGTAATAGGTGTTGTTCATTTTAGTATTTTACCTATTTGGTGTTGTTTTCATTGCTTTAGGAGATGTAGGCCTCGTTTCCTTCAAGTGTCGATCCTTCACAGGATCGGCGTATATAAGTCGTTGTAGCCAAAGAAGGAACTTTCCTCGTGCGTGCCTAAATTTCTTGTATTGTCTGTCCGGGATTGGCAATGGGAAACCCAGAACCAATGGATTTTCCAACGAAACCTTAGAAATACCATCCGCAATTGGTACAGAGTGATGATGTTTCATGAACTCATGCAAAACTTCATCGGCTATGAGGAGTGGTCTACCATCTATATCTTGATCAATGTATAGCTCACACACATATGAATTATAAACCCGCAAAAAATTATATGTTAAACAATAAACTAATTTCAAAGTTTACTCTTACAAATGAATAAAATATGTACCTTTTCTCACGTGCAAGGATGGCATTGTCGAGGTTGTCGGGTTTGAACAATTGCCTCTCGATTCTCAGTGTTTTAATAATTAACTCTCGATTGACCTCAGCATCTCTGGGAGAATGGCGTGATCCCCTTTACGGCGGTGTCCAATCAGGCATCAAATCTTCTAAATTGTCCGGAAGAACTAGCCCGGTGTGTTGGATCCACTTCCAAATTAGAATATCTTGTTGCTCAATCCACTTGCCTTGGAGTGGCACTAATTTTCACAATGTGTATTCTTGAATGTTCCACACGATCCTAGGACCGTACTATGCCAAATGCCTCTCATTGGGTCAAGAATGTAGCAACACCCCTAGCACAGGCTGGGTGGTCGGGTTTCTCCGTATTTTCACAAAGGATGTCGTGCTTATCCATTGGAATGATTTTCCCTTGCGCTTGATCATTTTTCAACTTTTCTAGACATTTGAGAAGAAATGAATGTGTTAGTTAGTATATAATTAACAAAAACCAAGGTAAATACTCAAGCATTACTTACCACTCGCTCCGCAAATTTTTTTTATTCATCCTTGAGATAAACACCGTCTTTGTTTCATCGACCTTTCAGGAAATATTGCACCCTTCAATGTCATCCACATCAATCAGCGGGACCAAAGCTCTAGCCTCTTCTTCGGTCATCCCACCCCCAATTGCAATCTGTACATCTCTTTCAAGACATTTTTTCACTTTCTCGAATGCCACCAAGCCATACCCCCCGCGACTCAATCGGTGAGGTATTTTATTCTCCGCGACAATGCATTTTTTTCTTCCCTAGTACCCTGAATTAAGACGTTTAGAGTGTCATGTCATGACCATAGACATGTAAACCCAACCACTCTAAAAAATAGACATTAATTTATACTATGTTAAGGATATTTTTCATTGCCCTTCTCTTGTGGATCTCCCAACTTTCAGGTTCAATGTGAGTGTAAGTGAGCCACGAATGATCACCTCTCTTATCGCTAAAAATGTAGTCCCTTGACAAAGTGTATTTATGTTCATGCCTGCTCTTGGACATCATCAACATCGCCTTCTTCATCAAATAACCCATTTCCAGTGCTTCTATGTCAAATGGCCTCTATGAGGTTATTCAACAACATATAATCAATCATGGAGAGTTAATTTAAATTTTAAGTTAAATAGAAATATGGGGAATAACATCTCACTAACGCTACCTTGCACTCCATCCATAAAGTGTCCTTGTGATCTTTTAGGCCATCATGCCAGCTATCGTAGCATATTTCTACCCTCGTCCTACCAACCTTTGCAACCCTAGTTGACCATTTAGCACATTGGGCTGACAAACACTTGCATGAGTTGTTGAATATCAATGATGTTAACTCCTTCCTAGTCATTCTACCTTCTAAAGTTCTACAATGAGTTCGTGCTATTCCTATATCTTCAGATCCTTCATCCTTATCCAAACCTTGGTTCGGTGATGGGGTATTTCCATTTTGTGACTTTGAAACATCATCACAAATCCTTTTCCTAGACATTTTCTACTCTACTTTGACAAAAAAATATATATTACCAAACAAATAATATACCGATTGTTTCATTCAAAAATTATCTTAAAATATTTTCTCTTCAAATGTAATCAATAATATTGAAGCAATAATCCTATTAAGAAACATTAGAAATTAATCTTTCATTTAATCACACATTTACCTATGTCAAGCAAAAAACCATGAACTAAGCCTAGAATTTCTATTGAAATCCAACATTTCCTCATTCACCACCATGAATAAATCAAAACCCTAAAATAATACATAATTGGAATGAATAAAAAAGCCCACACAAGAAAGATCTCAAAACACTCACAAACCCTTATATAGAAAACTATGGTTTCCTTTCCATTTCCAAAATTTTGTTTCCAACCCCTACCCTTAACTCACAAACAAAGAGAGGACTGACATTTTGTTCAAGCAAACGAGATGAAATCCTCTTTCATACCTTGTTTATAAAAGAGCAAAAAATCTTATGAGAAATCCAAAAAAATAAGTATAAAAATTGGAATGGAAGAGAGAAAAATATGTAATAAATGATTAACACATCAAGTGTTCATCAAATGTTAGAGTGGAGATGAGAGGGGATTGAATAGAGGGTTTGGGAGGTTTTTTGTGGTGAAAATTTTGGGGAAATTCCCGGGGGTTTGAAATGGATTAAATGCCCTTTGTGAAACCCCTTTTGACCCTTTTATTTTTGCGTCTGAAATTATTTTCGAACTAAAAAATAGCAGCTTTTCGAGTTCATTAACATGTTGCCCCTTTAAAAATTAAGGTAAGAGCCACTTCCGAGCTCAGAAGTGGTATTTATTACTAAAAAATGTGCATTATAATGGGTAGATTTAGAATTCCCCAAACATCCCCCAAATCAGACTCCCAATTCATAAACCCTGTAATCGAATTTCATCCAAATTTCTCACACACCCTAAAAATTAACAATGAGAAATAGATTCTCGGTGCATAAGTTAAGGGCAAGCGACCAAAGTTATTGCCCGATCATAGAGATCAATCCGTCGCTGAAATTGTTAAATGACAATGGCGAGTAGAGGTACGTTGATTTCTCGAAGAGAGGGTTTATTAATTCTAAGTCTATATTAGGTAGTGAGGTTGGATATTTAGGTCTAGATTCTCTACTTGCCTGATTTAAAATTCAACATTTAGATAATATTATGTCTATGACTGAATCCGTTCATGTTGATGAAATTATACAATTTTACTCCAATTTGGGGAAATATAAGAACAATCGTGATATCACGAGGATTAATGGGAAAAATATTTCCATGACCACTTGCACAATTAATGATGCCATAGGTTGCCCATACACCTCAACCAAAAAATTTAGACACGATGATCCCAATGGTTCCCTAGAAATATACCACACACAATCTTGGCCCTCCATAACCGAGGCAACAGGAGTGCAGCCCCAAGATAGGCCTCTCCATAATGGAGTACTATGATAAGGGGTGGTTCTAGCACAAACAACTAAGACTAGGCTACGACAACAAGTGAGAGTACAAGCCACTACCCGGTCAAGCAGGGAAGGATGCTAAGAGGGATCGCAACACAACCCTAGATAGTGCCGATGCTTAAGCTCCCGTAAGTGTATACATAAATATTTTATTAATTTCATTGTAGAATAAATTTGAACCAAATTTTAATTTTTTAAAATTGTGGTTAATTGATTGGATTTTGGGATTAATGGAAGGAAAGGCTTATCAAATATCTTGACTATCTTCGGTCGGACGTGACCAAGACCAACGAGATGTTAACCCGAGCGCATTCACAACATGTGGCGTTCATGGGATCCAAAGGCACTAACCTAGAATTGAGTGAAGACGAGAACCACCGAACTTTGAGTCGGTATTCTCCGAGAATGACGATGATGGTGATGGTGATGGCGAAGAAAATAGTGACAAAAATATCACGAACATAAACATAGGAATCCTGTTGGAAGCCATGGATAGAGATGTTGTAAAATATGGTTTGAATCTGTAGGTTTAGTTAAGGAGTTGTTTGGTACTGTCCGATCGGGACGAATTTATAGATGATTTTCATGCATGCATTGGTATGATTTGTTTGACTTGTAATTTAAAATTTTAAAAAATTAAGAAGAGAGCAAAATAATTGAAGATTTGCTTGAGTGTGGAATTATGATATTATATCATTGCTGACGTATTAATTATAGGGTCAAATATTTGAGAGAAGAGAGTATTTATCAAAGGAAAAAAATTATAGTACACGAAACTTCCTTAAAGATTTGAATTTATTTCTAATTTTCTTTTTTACCATCTCGTTCTTCATTTATTCAGTTTTCGATTATTTTCACTGCATTCAGAATATACGTATTGTGTAAATTCGGTAAAATATAGAGTATTTTTTCAACTCTTGTACTTTTAGAAAAAGGATGAATGTATTTTTCCCCAATATGAGAAATACTTATTCGCGTGGCCGCCTTGTTCACATCGGATAAGAAATACTAATGAATTTGTCTTCTATACATAGGTCCAATATATAGTTCTTAGCCGCCTTATTCACATCAAATAAGAAATAATGAATTGGTTTTCTTAATTTATATAATGATAAAAAATGTTTAGTACTCCCTCGGTGTCAGCTAAGATTGCACTCTTTCTTTTTGCACACTATTCAAGACATATGTTTGACCGTTAATATGTTCACCTAAGTATACTAATGACAAACAAAAAAATTAATATTTAGAAGTTACTTGTTACGAGGAATTAAGAAACATCATAAACGATAATATTATTGTTATATATCTATTCAAATATATCGATAAAGTTAAATAGAGAACAGAGTTAAAAAAGTAAGAGTGCACGTTCAGTTGGGACAGAGGAAGTAATAGTCTCACTACTATTATTATGCTTTATCATTTTTATACTTTTTTCTAAACTTATTCTTAGTTCCATGCACTTATTTATACTATATTTTTATTTTAGTTTTCAAATTAATTTTCTACACAGTTACTTGCCTTAATTATTATTTTCTAATAAAAAGTAAAATTTATAATGAGAAAGAGAGCAAAAATTTAAGTTTCGATAAATTTCTTTGATAGCCATTTGAATTGGTAAACCTAAATTTTATATGCATGCATCATGCATATTAACTTATGATTCTTGTACATAGCATGCAAGTTAACTTACGATTCTTGTACACATTTGCACATAGGAATCCTAAATTTTAAAATTTTGAGAAAAATAAAAAACTACTACAAAGTTAATGGTTTGATAATTAATAAATGATCATCTCCAGTTACCCTAAAAACTCTTTTGTTACTATCAGATAAAATAATTAAACTAACAGTGACAATCCACCATAGTTTTCATATACAATGAACTCAAAGAAAAAGCCACATGTACGTAGAAATGATAAAAGTTATAATTTTCTCAAAAATGGAGGCAATATATACCAACAAGCACAACATTCACAAGTAAAACTGGCCAAGCAACTTTTAGACGCAGAATCCCACCATCATCTGTAAAACACAACAGAAAGTGGAAATATCTTGTTCTGAAGAAAGGGCGTCATCGAGCACAAGTCATGGTTGGTTGAATGTTATGGAGGACGAAAAAAGAAGATTTGAGGGTGGTATCTTTGGTTGCTGCGACTGACTATAGAAAGAAACGAGTGAAATGAAATGCTTGTGTATCATCTATTGATGTTTTTTACGCGTTAGCCAGAATTTGTGCAGGCCTTTTTTTTAACCTTATCTTGCATCTCGAACATGTTTGATCAACTTCTCTTCCATATGTTTTTCATTTTTACCAAGTACTAGGTAGAACCAATTGCGTTGAGCGTTGACAGTATTTTCTTGGAAGGTTTGGTTTTAGGACTCAGGCAGGAGCGGAGCTACGTATAGGCATGGGGTAACCATGGTTACCCCATGTAAAAACATTTTTTACCATTAATATTCAATATTATATATATATTAGTGGTTACCCCATTAAAAATTTTCTGAATTCGCCACTGGACTCAGGACAATGTTAGTGAGTTGAAAGCTCTAATGTAAGTAAATTTTGATAGGATGTTCCTGATTATGAAAAGAAAACTTTATCATATATATTAAATTTAGGTTGACAATATCTTGTGCACAAAAAGTAATATACTTAGACTTTATATGCACGCGTCATGCACGTTTATAAGCGATTCTTGTACACAACTTCACATAGGTCTTCTAAAAAAACATAAATTTGGGGACAGGGACAGCTAGGTTTCTAGGTATTTCAGACCGTTTCCGAGGAGGGTTGAAAGCTTTTGGAGATGTTTCAGAGATGAATATGGAGTTAATCTCGCCTACCCAACAACCGTCCTTTGGTCTTGCGGATAATTTGGCTCCATTAATAAGAGAATGGTCAAAGAATAGAAAATTAGAGTCAATTAAATGATTGGAATTGCAGTCTTGGGATATCTTTTACAACTTATCAAAGGAATTCAAAAATTTTGGGTTATGGATTTCCTTGTTTTCCAACACTAGGATAGATTTTCAAAAGTCACATAAATATTAATTACTTGAGGTTAATGAAGATCCATAAGAGAGTGAACGAGAGGTCCTTGCTTAAACTTAAGCTTAACAAGAGAAAAGGGACATACAGAATAGTAAAAGAATGCTTACTTCAAGACAAAAGTTGGAAAAGATGGATTCTTACCTATAAGCACGGTTTTTTCCATAGAAAAGGACAATAATGTTTTTTTAAAGGGGTAGCGTTTGGAATATTATCAAAAAGTTTGAAACACATATTTTTTAAAAATTAGTTTGACAGGATCTTGTGAACAAAAATAAATACACCTAGAGTTTATACGCACACGTCAAGTACGAATTCACATAGGTATTTGAAATAAAACTTAAAGTATGGGTTGGGGATGGCTTGGGGACAACTAAGGTTTTTGGGTTCTTCTAACCATTTCTGGTGAGTATTGACAAGCTTTTGGAAATGTTCGAACACAGATGTTGATTTAATCTCGCGTACCCAACAACTGTCCTCTAGTCTTGCTGAATATTTGGCTCCACTTATAAGAGAATGGTCGAAGAATAGAAACTTAGTGTCAATTAAATGATTGGATTTGTAGTCCTGGGATATCTTTTACAACTTATCAAAGGAATTAAAAAATTCCTAGGAATGGATTCCTTGTTTTCCAACAATAGGATAGATTTTCAAAAGTCACATATATGTATGAATTACTTAAGGTTTATGAAGATCCATAAGAGAGTGAAAGAGAGGTCCTTTCTTAAACTTAAACTTAAGAAGATAAAAAAAATAAAATAAAAGTAAAAGAAAACTAACTTCAAGGGAAAAGTTGGAAAAGATGGATTCTTCTTATAAGCATGTTTTTTCCCCAAAGAAAATCACAATAATCTATTTTGTTAAAAGGGGTAACTTTTGGGAAATTTCATATCAAAAATTTTGAAACACATATGACAGTTATCCTTTTTTTTTAAAAAAAAAATTAGGTTGACAAGATCTATTGAACAAAAAGAAAAACACCAAGCTTTACATGCACGCGTCATGGACATTTATAAACGATTCATGTACACAACTTTGCATTGGTTTTTTGAAAAATAGAAATTTGGGGACGGGGATGGCTTGGGGAAGGTGAGGTTTTCGGGTTTTCAGACCATTATTAGGGAGGGGACGTTACAGACACGGATATGAATTTAATCTCGCGTACCCAACAACTCTCCTCTGGCCTCGTTGCAAATTTGGCTCCTTTTATAAGATAATGGTCAAAGAATAGAAACCTAGTGTAAATTAAATGATTGGATTTGCAGTCTTGGGCTATCCTTTAGAACTTATCAAAGGATTTCCGAAATTCCGAGTCATGAATTCTTTGTTTTCCAACAATATGATAGATTTTTGAAAGTCACATAAATATGAATTACTTGAGGTTGATGAAGATCCATAAAAGAGTGAACGATTGGTCCTTGCTTAAACTTAAGCATAAGAATAGAAAAACACGGCAAGAAAAGTAAAAGAATGCTTACTTCAAGAGAAAAGTTGGAAAAGGTGGATTCTTACCTATAAGCATGGTTTTTATTTTATTTTTGAGAGAAAAGCACAATAATTTGTTTTGTTTAAAGGGGTAACTTTTGGAAAATTTCGTATCAAATTTTCTAAAACACATATGACAATTATCATATTTCTAAAAATTTAGGTTTACAAGATCTCGATCACAAAAAGCAATACACCTAGACTTTATTCACACGCGAGGTGCACATTTTAAAATGATTCTTGTAAACAACTTCACAATAGTATTTTGAAAAAACATAAATTTAGGGATGGGGACGGCTGAGGTTTCGGGGTGCTTCCGACCATTTTTGGGAAAGGTTGACAAGTTTTTAGGGATGTTTCAGACACAGATATGGATTTAACTCGCGTACCCAAAAACCGTCCCCTATTCTTGGTGACAATTTGGCTCAATTTATATGTGAGTGGTTGAAAAATAGAAACATAGTGTCAATTAAATGATTGGATTTGCAGTCCTGGTCTATCTTTTGTAACTTATGAAAGGAATTCCAAAATTTTAGGTCATGGATTCCTTGATTTTCAAAAATAGAATAGATTTTTGAAAGTCACATAAATATGATATATTTGGGGTTGATGAAGATCCATAAGAGAGTGAATGAGAGGTCCTTGCTTAAACTTAAGCATAAGAAGAGAAAAAGACAGAAAGAAAAGTAAAAGAAAGCTTACTTCAAAAGAAAAGTTGGAAAATATGGTACATCTAAGCACGATTGTTTTTGAGAGAAAGGAACAATAATGTGTTTTGTTTAATGGGGTAACTTTTGAAAATTTTCATATCAAAAGGTTTGAAATACATATGAAAATTATCATTTAAAAAAAATTGGTTGACCTCGTGAACAAAAATCAATGCACCTAGACTTTATATGCAAGTTTCATGCACATTTATAAAGGATTTTTGTACACAGCTTCACATAGGTATTTTGAAAAAGCTGAAATTTGGGGATGGGGATGTCTTGGGGACGACTGAGGTTTCCGGGTACTTCTGACCATTTATGGGGAGGGTTGACAAGCTTTTAGGGACGTTTCAGAGACGAATATGGATTAATTTAATCTTGCGTACCCAATAACCGTCTAGTCTTCCTGACAATTTGGCTCCATTAATAAGAGAATGGTAGAAGAATAGAAAGTTAGAGTTAATTAAATGATTGCCTTAACCATCAGGAACAAATTCAAGAGTCTATAATGATTGCCTTAACCATCAAGAACAAAGTCATCTTCGTCAACGACTCTTTTACTCGCCCTAAGAACAAACAGAACGAGGAACTTCAATGGGAACAATGCAATATCCTTGTCAAAATCTGGCTCCTCAGTTCTATGTCAACGACAATATCTAAAAGTGTCATTCATACAAGGATGCTCGAGGTATTTGGCTCGAACTCTTTGAACATTTTTCTCAATCTAATATCGTCTCTCTTTAATGTTAAAAAGGAAAATCATGATTGCACCCAAGGAATTAATTCTGTAACTGCATACTTTACCAAATTAAAATCTTTTTGGGATGAAAAAAATGCCTTGGCTGGTTTTCCTACTTGTTCATGTGATGCTGCCGAAGAGATACAGGTTTTTATTCCAATCAACAGACTATGCAATTTTTAATGGGGCTAAACCCAGAATTTGAGCAAGTTCGCAGTAGTATCATTGGCTTGGATCCCTTCCCTTAGCCTAATAAAGCATACTTGATGGTACTCCGTCAAGAGCAGCAGGCGAAGATCTCTTCCGCTAAGCCTCAGCTACCGGGTGATAGTGTTAGATACCATAAGAACATGACATTGTTTATTTAGTAAATGGTAAATATAGGATTAAAATAAAATATGAATTCATATTATAGTAACACAAAAGGTGATATCTATTCATAAAGAATCGAAGAGATGTATTTGTTTAAGAACTTGTGAAGAGACACAATGGTTTGCTTAATGGATGTGATTGTTGCTTTTGTGTTCTATATAAACTTGTTTGGTCCTTGCAGAAACCCATTCGAATTCACAAGAAGTCTCATTCAATATTAAATTTATAAATAGTGTATTCTATAGAAGACTATTCATCAGTTGCAAAATGGAACGATCAACAAATCCCTCTGGTCTTCCTAATTTATAATGAATTGGTCTTCTTAATAATGAATTATCACTAAATAAGAATACTCCCTCTGGAGTAATGAATTGGCCTTCTTAATTTATATAATTATCACAAATTTCTAGTACTCCCTCCGTGTTAGGTAAGATTGCATTCTTTCTTTTTGCACGTTGTTCAAGACATATGTTTGATCGTTAAATGTTTACCTACGTATATATACTAACGGAAAATAAAAAAATTAATATTTAGAAACTACTTGTTACGATGAATTAAGAAACATCATATGCGATAATATTGTTTATATATATATATATATATATATCTATTCAAATGTATCGTCAAACTTTGATAGAGATTATTGTTTAAAAAGTAAGAATTCAAGTTCAACTGGGACAGAGGGAGAAGTAGTCTCACTAAAATTATTACGCTTTATAATTTTTATACTTTTGTCTAAACTTATTCTTATTTCCATCCACTTATTTATATTATACTTTTATTTTATTTTTTAAATTAATTTTCTACACAATTACTTCTCTTATTATTTTTCCAACAAAAAGTAATAGTATTTATAATGAGAAAGAGAGCAAAAATGTAATGTTCCATAAATTACTTTGATAACCTCTTGAATTGGTAAACCTAAACTTTATATGCATGCATCATGCACGTTAACTTATGATTCTTGTACATATCATGCACATTAACTTACGATTCTTGCACATATCTGCACATAGGAATCCTAAAGTTTAAAATTTAGAAAAAAATTAAAAAAAATACTACAAAGTTAATGGTATGATCATTAACAAATGATCATCTCCAGTTACCATAAAAACTCTTTTGTTACTATCAGATAAAATAATAAAACAAACCGTGACAATCCACCATAATTTCAAATACAATAAACTCATAGAAAAAGCCACAAGTCCTAAATTACATTACATTATAATGGATCATGTTTTCGATTGCAACGTTTCGAACATATATGGCATTGATTACAGTTTTCCAATCCAAATCGATGTCATCTTTTATGCAAAAGCCAAAATTAACAGCCTACATATGCACGCATCATGCACGTGTTTTAACTATCACTGTACATGTACGTAGAAATGATTAGAGTAATAATTTTCTCAAACATGATGGCAATGTATACCAGCAACCACAACATTCACAAATATACTGGCCTAGCAACTTTTATATGCAAGATCCTACCATCATCTGTAAAACACAGCAGAAAGTGAAAATGTCTTGTTCTGAATCAAGGGCGTCATCGATCACAAGTCATGGTTGGCTGAATGTCATGGAGAACGAAAAAATAATAGTTGAGGGTGGAATCTTTGGTTGTTGTGACTGACTACAGAAAGGAATGACTGAAATGAAATGCGTGTGTATCATCTATTGATGTTTTTTTGCGCGTTAGCCTGACTTTGTGCAAGTTTTTTTTCACCTTATCTTGCAGCTCAAACATGGTTTGATCAATGTCTCTTCCATATGTTTTTTTTCACCTTATCTTGAGGGTTGACTGTCATTTTTTGGGTTTTTTTGTATGATTCTCGAAAGGTTTGGTTTTAGAACTCAGGACAATGTTAGTGAGTTGAAAGCTCTATTGTAAGTAACTTTTCATAGGATATTCCTGATTAAGAAAAGAAGACTGTTAAATTAAAGCATAAGAAAATATTTTTGTCACTTTTGTTTTTTTTAAAAATCTAAAACTATCATATACTCCAATATTAAATTTAGGTTGACAATGTCATGTGCACAAAAATAAATATACCTAGACTTTATATGCACTCGTCATGCACGTTCATGAACGATTCTTGTACACAACTTCACATAGGTATTCTGAAAATAAATAAATTTGGGGACAGGGACAGCTATGTTTCAAGGTACTTCTGACTGTTTCCCGGGAGGTTTGACAAGCTTTTGGAGACATTTCAGAGACGAATATGGATTTAATCTCGCGTACCCAAGAACCGTCCTCTGGTCTTTTTGACAATTTTGTTCCCTTTATAAGAGAATGGTGGAAGAATAAAACTTAGAGTCAATTAAATGACTAGATTTGTAGTCCAGGGATATCGTTTACAACTTATCGAAGGGATTCCAAAAACTCGGGTCAGAGATTCCTTGTTTTCCAAAAAACAGGATAGATTTTTGAAACGGAAATAAATATGAATTACTTGAGGTTGATGAAGAATCATAAGACAGTAAACGAGAGATCCTTGTTTAAACTTAAGCTTGAGAAGAGAAAAGGACGAATGAAAAGTAAAGGAAAGCTTACTTCAAGAGAAAAGATGGATTCTGACCTATGAGCATGATTATTTTTCCAGAGAAAAGCATAATAATGTATTTTGTTTAAAGGGGTCACTTTTGGAAAATTTCATATCAAAAAGTTTGAACATATACAATATTATCATTTTAAAAAAATAGGTTGACAAGATCTCGTGCACAAGAAAAAAATACACCTAGACTTTATATGCACGTGTCATGTACGTTTATAAACGATTCTTAATTGTACACAACTTCACATAGGTATTTTGAAAAAATAGATATTTGGGGGCGGGGATGGCTTGGGGACAAATAAGGTTTCTATGTTCTTCTGACTGTTTCTAGTGAGGGTTAACAAGTTTTTGGGGGACGTTTCGGACATGGATATGGATTTAATCTCGCATACCCAACAACCAACCTTAGGTCCTGTAGACAATTTGGCTCTATTTATAAGCAAATGGTCAAAGAATAGAAACTTAGAGTCAATTAAATGATATGATTTGGAATCCCCAGATATCTTTTAAAACTTATCAAAGGAATTCACAAAGTCCGGGTCATGGATTCCTTGTTTTCCAAAAATAGGATAGATTTTTGAAAGTCATATGAGTATAAGTTACTTGAGGTTGATGAAGATCCATAAGAGAGTGAACCGGGAGGTCTTTTCTTAATCTTAAACTTACAGAGAGAAAAAGACCATGAGAAAAGTAAAAGAAAGCTTACTTCAAAAGAAAAGTTGGAAAAGACGGATTCTTACCTATAAGCACAGTTCTTGTTCTCAAAGAAAAGCACAATAATGTATTTTGTTTAAAGGGGTGACTTTTGGAAAATTTCATATCAAAAAGTTTTAAATGGATATGACAATTTTCATATTATTTTAAATTTAGGTTGACAAGATCTCGTGCACACATAGCCTTTATATGCACACGTTTGGCACGTTTATAAACAATTATTGTACACAACTTCACATAAGTATTTTGAAAAAAATGAAAATTTGGGACGGGTTGAGGATATCTGAGGTATCTGGGTTCTTCTGACCATTTCTGGTAAGGGTTGAGAAGCTTTTAGGCCATTTTAGACATGGATATAGATTTAATCTTGCTTACCCAACAACCGTCCTCTGGTCTTGTTGACAATTTGGCTCCATTTAAAAGAGAATGGTCAAAGAATAGAAACTTAGAGTCAATTAAATGATTGGATTTTCAGTCCTGGGATATCTCAACTTATCAAAGGAATTCAAAAATTTCGGGTCATGATTCCTTGTTTTCCAACAACAGGATAGATTTTTAGAGATTCACATAAATATGAATTACTTGAGGTTAATGAAGATCCATAAGTGAGTGAAAGAGAGGTCCTTGCTTAAACTTAAGCTTAAGAAGAGAAAAATACATAAAGAATAGTAAAAGAATGCTTACTTCAAGAGAAAAGTTGAAAATGATGGATTCTTACCTATAAGGACAATTTATTTTTTTAGAGAAAAGCACAATAATTTATTTAATTTAAAGGGGTAACTTTTGAAAAATTTAATATCAAAATTTTTGAAACACATATGACAACTATCATATTTTTTAAAATTTTGTTTGATAAGATCTAGTGAACAAAAAGAAATACACCTAGACTTTATATGGATGTGTCATGCACGTTTATAAACAATTCTTGTACACAACTTCAGATAGGTATTTTGAAATAAAACTTCAATTAGGAGATGGGGATGGCTTGGGGACATCTGAGGTTTCTGGGTTCTTCTAACCGTATCTGGTTAGGGTCGACAAGCTTTTGGGGACGTTTCAGATACAAATATGGATTTAATCTTGTGAACCCAACAACCGTCCTCTGGTCATGCTGACAATTTAGGTCCATTTATAGCAGAATGGCAGAAGAATAGAAAATTGGAGTCAATTAAATGAATGGATTTGCAGCTCTGGGATATCTTTTACATCTTGTCAAAGGAATTCAAAAATTCTGGGTCATGGATTCCTTGTTTTCCAATAATAGGATAGATTTTTTAAAGTCACATATATATGAATTACTGGAAGTTGATGAAGATCCATAAGAGAGTGAACGAGAGGTCCTTGCTTAAACTTAAGCTTAAGAAAAGAAAAAGACGAAAGAAAAGTAAAACTTAAAGTTGGAAAAGATGGATTCTTCTTATAAGCATTGTTTTTTCCCAGAGAAAAGCACAATAATGTATTTTGTTTAAAGGGGTAACTTTTGGAAAATTTCATATCAAAAAATTTCAAACACATATGAGAGTTATCAGTTTTTTAAAAAAATTTAGGTTGACAAGATCTCATGCACGAAAAGAAATACACCTAGACTTTATATGCACGCGTCATACATGTTTATAAACGATTCTTGAATAAAACTTCACATAGGTATTTTTAAATAATGGAAATTTGGGGACAGGGATGGCTTGGGGACAGCTGAGGTTTCTGGGTTCTTTTAACCGTTTCTGGTGAGAGTTAACAAACTTTTGGGGACTTTTTGGACACATATATGGATTTAATATCGCATATCCAACAACTGTCCTCTGGTCTTGTTGACAATTTGGCTCCATGTAAAAGAGAATGGTCGAATAATAGAAATTTAGAGTAAATTAAATGGTTGGATTTGCAGTTTTGGGATATCTTTTAAAATCTATCAAAGGAATTTAAAAATTCCCGGTCTTGGATTCCTTGTTTTCCAACAATAGGATAGATTTTAGAAAGTCACATAAATATGAATTACTTCAAGTTTATGAAGATCCATAAGAGAGTGAGAGGTCCTTGCTTAAACTTAAACTTATGAAGAGAAAAAGACAAAAACAAATTAAAAGAAAGCTTACTTCAAGAGAAAAGTTGGAAAAGATGGATTCTTACCTATAAGCACGATTTGTTTTTCCAGAGAAAAGCACAATAATGTATTTTATTTAAAGTGGTAACTTTTGGAAAATTTCATATCAAAAAGTTTGCCACATAAGACAATTATCATTTATTTTAAATTTAGGTTGACAAGATTTCGTGCATAAAAAGAAAATACACCTAGAATTTTAATGGACGCATCATGCACGTTTATAAAAAATTCTTGAACACAAATTCACATAGGTATTTTGAAAAAATGGAAATTCGGGGACGGATGGCTTGCGGACAGCTGAGATTTCTTGGTTCTTCTAACCATTTCTAGTGAGGGTTGACAAGATTTTGGGGATGTTTCAGACACGGATATGAATTTAATCTCGTGAACCAAACAACCATCCTCTGGTTTTGTTGACAATTTGGCTCCATTTCTAAGAAAATGGTCAAAGAATAAAAACTTAGACTAAATTAAATGATTGGATTTGCAGTCTTGGGCTATCTTTTACAACTTATCAAAGGATTTCTGAAATGTCGGGTCATGGAGTCCTTCTTATCCAACAATAGGATAGATTTTTGAAAGTCACATAAATATGAACACTTGAGGTTGATGAAGATCCATACTAGAGTGAACGATAGGTCCTTGCTTAAACTTAAGCATAAGAAGAGAAACAGACAGAAAGAAAAGTAAAAGAACGCTTACTTCAAGAGAAAAGTTGGAAAAGATGGATTCTTACCTATAAGAATGGGTTTTTTTTGAGAGAGAAAAGCACAATAATGTGTTTTGCTTAAAGGGGTAACTTTTGGAAAATTTCATATCAAAAAGTTTGAAACACATATAACAATTGCAATATTTTTTAAAATTTAGGTTGACAGGATCTAGTTCACAAAAATAAATACACCAAGACTTTATTCGCAAGCGTCGTGCATGTTTATAAATGATTCTTGTACACAACTTCACATAGGTATTTTGAAAAAACATAAATTTGGGGATGGGGACGGCTTGGGGACAGCTGAGGTTTTGGGGTACTTCTGAATCTTTTCGGGGAGGGTTGACAAGCTTTTGGGGACATTTTAGAGACATATATGGATTTAATCTCGCGTACCCAACAATCGTCCTGTGGTCTTGTTGACAAATTGGCTCCACTTATAAATGACTGGTTGAAAAATAGAAACTTTGAGTCAATTAAGCGATTTTTTATATGCATGCATCATGCACGTTTATAAGCCATTCTTGTACACAACTTCACATAGGTATTCTGAAAAAACATAAATTTGGGGACGGGACAACTAGGTTTCTAGGTACTTCAGACTGTTTAAGGAGAGGGATGACAAGCCTTTGGAGACGTTTCAGAGATTAATATGGATTTAATCTCGCCAACCTAACAGCTGTCCTTTGGTCTTGCCTACAGTTTGGCTTAATTTATAAGAGAATGGTTGAAGAATAGAAACTTAGAGTTAATTAAATGATTGTATTCCAAAATTCTGGGTCATGGATTCCTTGTTCTCCAACAATAGGATAAATTTTCAAAAGTCACATAAATATGAATTATTTGAGGTTGATAAAGGTCCATAAGAGAGTGAATGTGAGGTCCTTGCTTAAACTGAAGCATAAGAAGAGAAAAACACGGAAACAAAAGTAAAAGAAAGCTTACTTCAAAAGAAAAGTTGGAAAAGATGGTACCTCTAAGCACGATTGTTTTGAGAGAAAAGCAACATAATGTGTTTTTTTAAGGGGGTAAATTTTGAAAATTTTCATACCAAAAAGCTTGATACATATAGGACAATTATCATTTAAAAAAAATTAAGGTTGACCACGTCCACAAAAATCAATACACCTAGTCTTTATATGCATGCGTCATGTATGTTTATAAAGGATTCTTGTACACATCACATAGGTATTTTGAAAAAATCGCAATTTGGTGATGGGGACGGCTGAGGTTTATGTGTACTTCTAACCAGTTTTGGGGGTGATTGACAAGCTTTTAGGGACGTTTCAGAGACATATATGGATTAATTTAACTCGCGTACCCAATAACCATCATCTGGTCTTGCTGACAATTTGGCTCCATTTATAAGAGAATAGTAGAAGAATAGAAACTTAGAGTTACTTAAATGATTGGATTTGTAGTCCGAGGCTATCCTTTTCAATTTATCAAAGGAATTCCAATATTCCAGGTCCTGGATTCCTTGTTTTCCAACAATGGGATAGATTTTCGAAAGTCACATAAATATGAATTACTTGAGGTTGATGAAGATCCATAAGAGAGTGAATGAGAGGTCCTTGCTTAAACTTAAGCACAGGAAGAGAACAACAAAGAAGGAAAAGTTGAAGAAAGCTTACTTCAAGAGAAAATTTGGAAAAGATGATTTCTTTCTTATAAGCACGTTCTTTTTAGTGAGAAAAGCACAATAATGTGTTTTGTTTGGATTTTTATAAATTAAGTTTGAAATTAATTTTTTCAAATGTTTCCACCACTTTATAAATGCATTATAAAGTATATTTTTATTGATAATCGTAAAATATTATTTTATTTTAATAGTTCCCTTACCGAACCCATAATTTTAAGTTTTGGATTTTTTTGTTTCTGGTACTTGTTTATGTACCCATTTTTGTACCCATATTTGTGTCAATGCCACATAGTCATCCTTCAATGCATATATACTTCCTAGCGCCTAAATAGTCCCTCTCGACAACAAACTCTTGCAAAACGAACAAATTAGCCCAAAATGCACTTTGTTATAATTGATCCTGATTACCATTGGAAAGTTTAAAAATATATGACATTAAAGAGTTTATTCCACTTCAGATAGACGAGATCTTATATTACGCAGCCGCATAATGCACGTGTTTTAACTTTTGTTGTACATATATGCAACTAGAGTGAAGCTATTGAAATAAAATCATCTTGATTATTATTTCCTTATGTTAATTATATGATAGAATTATCTTCCTCCCTTTGTTAGGGAAAGAGCAAGATTATGGCATTGATCTTCTCTTTGACCGTTGTAGTTTTCTCTATATAAGGCACTTGCATTACTTCATTGTAATCAATCATTTACAGAAATAGAACTCAGCCTTCTAAGGTTTTTTCATGGTATCAGTTTTCCTTCTTCATTAACACTACCATCATTATATCTTTTACGTTGACAGAAACAACAACCGAGCCATGGAAGGGTTCCAATAATCCACTATTTCTCCACCATTCCGATCAATCGGGTGTTGTCTTGGTGTCGTAACATATGGTGGAAGAAAATATCTAAAAGTGTCATTCATTGCAAGGATGCTCGAGGTATTTGGCTCGAACTCTTTGAACGTTTTTTTCAAACTAATATCGTCTCTCTCTTTAATGTCAAGAAGGAAATTCATGATTGCACCCAAGGAAATGATTCTGTAACTGCATACTTCACCCAGTTAAGAATTTTTGGAATGAAAAAGATGCATTGGCTTGTTTTCCTACATGTTCATGTGATGCTGCCAAAGTGATAAAGGTTTTTATTTCCAATCAACAGACTATTCAATTTTTAATGGGGCTCAATCCTGTATTTGAGCAAGTTAGCAGTAGTATCATTGGCTTGGATTCCTTCCCTGAGCCTAATAAAGCATACTTGATGGTACTCTGTCAAGAGCAGCAGGCGATGATCTCTTCCGCTAAGCCTCTGCTACTGGGTGATAGTTCATTTTCCTGTCAAGCAAAGCAAGGAGGAAATGGGTCCTGATGGTACTAAATATTGTGAAAAATGTCATATGATTTTACAGTAGGTACCTTCTAAAGAGTCACTTTTGGAATATTTATATTGAAAAGTTTGGAACACATAATTTTTTTCATATTTTTATAAATTTAGGTTGACAAGATCTCGTTTACAAAAACCAATACACCTAGACTTTATATGAACGCATCATGCACATTTATAAATGATTCTTGTACACAACTTCACATAGGAATCCTGATAAAATAGAAATTAGGGGGAGGGGATGGCTTTGGGATGTCCCTCAGCCGTCCCCAAATTTCTTGGTACTTCTAATTGTTTGTGGGAGGGTAGACAAGCTCCTGGGGACGTCTCGGAGACGGATATGGATTTAATCTTGCGTACTCAACACCCGTCCTCTGGTCTTGCTGACAATTTGGCTCCATTTATAATATAATGGTCGAAGAATGAAAACTTAGAGTCAATTAAATGTTTTGATGATACCTGGGCCTCGCCCCTTTGAGGCCCGCGAGCTTCAAGCTTAAGGTAACGTCTGAGGTCCAACTCGAGGCCCATAAAGGGACGCGTGATCCAATCCTAATTAAGGATATTATTGATTCCTACAAGGAAGCT
>JAULKJ010158984.1:0-14629 GCA_032355405.1 Rubia balearica | reverse complement strand
GATCTATAAGAGGTTTGGAAGTGGAAATCCATTGCCCCCAAGGCTTTGTCTTTTGTAGTTTTTACCCCTTTTTAGTAAGTTGTTGCATGATTAGCATAGTTACTTAACTTTGCTAGTTGTATTTGTTTTTAATTTCTAAACTTAGGAAACCAACCAACTCAAATCCCCCCTTTTTACTTGGTTTTATATCTATGTACATATATATCTAGGCTTGTATTCACCATTGTATGCTTAGACGCTTGGAAATATTCCTCTTCTCTGTAGACGACCCCGACTTGTCAAACTATCTACTTAGTTATATTTAGTGAGTAATAAGGGCTTATAAATTACATATTTGAGAGGTACGGCGACGACCTCCCAAGATATTACATTAAAACACCAATAATTAATCTTTCCTTACCAGGTAGATTACCTAGGTCTGACCATAGGTTGTGTCTACCTACTAGTTTTGATGTTGACATTTCACCAGTTTTCATCGAGTGAAAACAAATTTATTCACATCTTATTCATGTTAAATACTACTATTTCCGAGTTCATGTTAAATACTATTAGTTTTGACCATAGTTTCTGTCTACCTACTAGTTTTGAGTTTGATGTTTCACTAGTTTTCATCAAGTGAAAACTAGTTTCTTCACATCATATTCATGTTAAATATTACTTGAGAATCATAAGTTTGAATATTGTGAAAAAAATAAAAATCTATCACTCAAATGAAGGAAAAAATAAGAGGAATGAAATAACTGAATATTTCAAGGGTTCAATTTTATGTGTTGATTCTATAAGAATTAAGTGTTGCAATGGGTTACGACCGTTTGGCCTTGTTCTCCATAGTTTATTTGCACTTACATTCATTTCAGTTCCTTCAGTTAACTACATCTTAGCAGTAAGATTCAATCAAATTAATGAACGGTTAGAATTGTATTGCAATGCAAAACCTAAATCTTGAACAAAATTGTAATCAAATATGTAACAAAATATAATCTATGTTTTTCATGAAAATTATGAGTTCTCCATCTCCTCCCAATACTACAAAATTAGAGTTATCGTAACACTTTCCTTGTAACACTTATTAAAAATGTTATAATAAATTATAAAGTGTTACTTAAAACTTTGAAAAGTATTACATAAATATTGAATAGGCTTACACAAAATTTAAAAAGTGTTACGTTAGATCTAATGTAACATGGTAATACTTGCAAAAGTGCTACTTTAGGTGCTAATAGTTCTAAGTTGAACCGATTGCAACACTCTTACAAGTATTACCTTAGGTGATGTTGCATTAGATCTAACGTAACACTTTTTAAAACTTAGGTAACACTTTTCAATATTTATGTAATGCTTTTCAAAGTTTTAGGTAACACTTTATAAGGTATTGTAACATTTTAAATAAGTGTTGCAAGAAAAGTACTACATTAGCCTTAATTTGTAGTATTGTTCCCTACTACTATAAATAGGAGCCTATGTCTACCAGGGTTTCAGTTTTGCAAGTTTGGTTTATTAGTTTCATTCTCCTAAGAGTAGTTAGAGAGAGAAAGGGGCTAACTCTTCTTTCTATTTTATTTTTTCCTTCTTTTTGCCCAAGGGCATTGAATCTAATGAAATATCCAGGTTCAATGCTTAGGGAGTTGTGATTTAACTTGGGGATATATACTTGTATTCATGACTTGGTAGTTATATTGTGAGATCCTAGATCGATCTATCCTTTTATGCTTATAAACATTATGTTGGCTTATTCTTCACATTCTTGTTAATTGCATGATTGTTACACTATGTTGGCATACACTTTAGTCTACTTTCACGTTGACGCATTTATTAATATCCCCTGGGGAGTGAAACCTAGATGTAATAGGGGTAACGATAGTCCGGGACCGTATGAGTGTATGCATGTGGGTCGCCGAGTCAACGTTACAATGACCGTACACTAGTCTTAGTTGGACTTTGAGCCCGAAGGGTTGTAGATAGAGATAACGTAGTAGCAAACTAGAGTAACCATATTTTGCAACCTTAAAGTCAACGATAAGGTGCCTATCCATTTTCCTCTTTAGGCCTAGGGAGAAGCATTCGTAGTGGAGTGTCCGAGACGTAATCGCATGGGGGAGAATCAGATTTGCACTGCAGGCAGGATCGTTGTTTCACCCTCCTAATTATGGAGGCGGGCTGATGGAAGATTTGAACAGCACCCTTATGTGACAGATAAGGGGAAGTGCTGACCATCGACCACACTACGTGGCATAAGCATTAGGATAGATTTGTATGTCTTGAATAAATCTCAACCACCCATCTTAAATTAACCTCATGGTTGAGATTATTTTATTAAAAATTAATTTAATGATTGAGTGACATTATTCTAGAAGGATGATTGAGATTTTGTGTTTAAATAGGTGTACAAATAAGGGTGTCAATATAACCTTTACCCATATATATATCAACTAACTCAAAAACCCGAAAAGGGGAATTAGGGAACCGTGGGAAAGGCCCAGATAGGCTGAAAAACCTATGCAAAAGTGCGAGACCATGTTGTGGAAAAGGTAAAGAAGTGAGCTCAAAAATAAATAAAATTTGTGGAATGATAGGATGAAATCCCGAAAAGGCTCCTAGGCAAAATTAGAGAAATTGTAAAAAAAATATCCTATGGTTATTTTTAATTATCTTTTGAATGTTTTGTACAATGTAAAATATTCTCATAGGCATTATGATCAATTTCCCTTGTTAATAAGTATTTAAGGGTCCCTTGAAAACCTAACTTGGCAGATAATTTTTTATTTAATGTTCTAAATAAAAACAATGCTGAGAAGGGGAGTGCATTTTGGACCACCATAATATGTGGAATCCGCTTAATATTCCATTCTAGCTTTAGCACACATGCAGAACAATGTCCCGGGAAGTTCGTAGGACATTTCTCTGATGCCTAAGTCAGTGTATGATAAATATGTGAATAATCTCTAGGAAAGTTCTATTACCTTAAATGCCATTTAAATAATCTATTTATAGCTAGTAATCACTAGTATTTATGGCTGGTCATGGTTCAGGTATACCCTTGGCTGTGGTTTCATGGATGACTTCTTCTTCCCCATATAGTCGCTTATTTTGTTCGTTGTATTTAAGTATTGTTTTGGTCTTGAACTCTGCGTGGCTCTTCCTTCACTAGGAAATATGTCCACTTACTTGATAAGCTAGGCTTGACATGTTATCTTTACATTGGACATCACATGACTAGGGGAGGTCTAAACGATAAGCACCCCGAGTGAAGTAGTTAATTCATATGGAGGTCTTCCAGTTATTTTTAAAACGAAGGAAAGAGACGAACAATCATGGTGGCATGTTATTGGGACCATTATTGATGAAGTAATTGTAATATATAAGTGGAGTAGGAATTGGCTGCTTGGATAAAAATAGGAAAGCATATTGGTGCTTTTTTTATAATACAAATTGAGAGGTCAGTGTTAGTGGACAAACAATTTAAGGTAATTTTTTCAATCTAAAAAGGTTGTTAAGAACTTAACCTATCAGTACTGTACTAGCCATAAACCATTGTAAAAGTTTCACGTTCAATAGTGTTCTTACCCTAGATTATTTAGATTTACTAAAAGAGTATTATTCCTGTTTATTTTCATGTGAGATTATGATTCCTCCTATTGTTGGAATCGTGATATGGACACCGCCTAATATTTTAAGTGTCTTGATTTGTCCCTAGAAGTATGTGTTAACCAATGCATTTAGCACATTAGTATCCTTTGTATGTTTGATTGATAGGTTTAGTTGGGATTACATTACAAGGGATTTAGATAGTCTTTGTTTGTTTCTTGCCCAAATCACTCATTTTGTAGATGTATTTCAACCTAATGGATTATTTTCCCTTACGAGTATATAGATCCTATTTAGTGAGCTTCATTGTAGAGCATATTTGAAGGCCATTGGAAAGGATGTTAGTAGAAAAAAGGCCATACATTTAATCTTTGTAGTAGACGGAAATGCGCCAAAGAGAAATAACTTGAAGCCCAGCAAATTTGAATATAGGAACAATTGTTGTTTTGTGCATGGCTCGTGACTAAGTACAGGTGTGAGTCGTGTGCTTTTTTACAGCCCATGCCATTCATCTGAATTTTATGGCTAAGTATACGCATGAGCCATGTCCTTTTGCAAAGTCCGCATACCTTGAAGATCAAGGTTTGAGGACCCAACCGGCGCCCAGAGACATATTGCCTGGTCGCGCCAATGGTATTGAATGGAATGGTAAATTTGGGTTCAATGCTTAGGGAGTAGTTTGTTTTCTTGGGGATCTTATTTGTTTTAATGATTTGGCAGAAATTTTGTGATATTTAGGTCTCTATATCCTTTAATTTTTATGAATATCATACTGTACTTAAATTTTGAGCCCTTGTGAAACATATGTTATATATCCCTTGATGCCCATGAGTTATATATATATATTTCATGTATGGTGCTAGATTTGGTTTTCCCCTCAGACCACTAGGGTATTTTTGGTTTTATAAGTCTCAGTGTATGCATGTAGGAGATGGGCACCATTTTGATGACCTGATACTATTTGACTAGATTGTACCCCGATATGCGAGGATGTAATAGTTTGTAGCAAATAGAGTTGTAGTATAGGGACCATTTTTGTTTCTACCAGAGTTATGTTGAGATGTCAATCCCATTTGATTCTATAGGTCTAAGGATAAGTGTTCCTAGTGAAGACCTGGGAGGTAATTCTTTACGGGAAAAGTGGACTGCAGATCGATTGGACCGCACGATCCACTTTTTCAAATTATGTAGGTGGTGTTGATAGAATAGGACCTATGCACTTTTGTGTGACAGACAGTGGGAAGTATTGATTATCAACCAAACTATGTGACATAAATATTGGGATAGAGATATACGTCTTGTATTTAAGAGAATCTAGGATCAAAATCTTCTACCAATCATATTATGAAAATATCCCCATGTGTTAGGTTAATATAGTTTAATCTCTCGTTTTTCATGTTTAGTAGTTTATAGACAACCCCCTCCCCCCATATAACACTAGCTATTTCTGATAAACAGTTAGAGTGACGCCCGATTGTGAGTCTTGAGTAGTTAACCTTTGAATCCCAGCATCTCTGTGGGTGACCACAGACTTTCCACTAGCTACTCTTTTGTAGTTGGTAGTGAGTAGGAGAAAAAAATATAAATTGCTAACTTTGATCTCTCAGCGCTCCGTGGGTTAATTGATCTCCCATCAAAATGATGGTTTATTAGCAACCTCGTGGAGTGCAAATCAAATTTTGAGGCGGCCTGAATGATGTCAATGATTTAGCTCTGAATCATCGATAATGTACACATTTGATTGTATTTTAAGCTCGAGTGCATGGTTGTTTAATATTCGATGCCGCAATTATGGCTCAAATGTTGTACTATTTATTTGATTTTAAATTCATGTGAAATAGAAGCACAGACACAACCACCACATGAATAACACATTATAAATTTACAATAAAAACTGTTATAAAAAAAATTACAAAATCTCTATACAAACTTTAAATGATAGTCAATCTCTATATTAAGATGTCATTACGGCATTATCAACATTAAATAACAAGTCCATTCATCTATATGTCGAAAGTCCAATGAAAATACTCCTTGTCTTGCACTATAATTGCACACAAACCATAGTTTATGTTAGAAATGGGCATTACACAAATGAAGTGTACATTAATTATACCAATACAGGAATAATACCTTTTAAAAGTTAAATTTTCTATTATTGTCCTCATTCGAGGTGAGGTTCTGCGAAAAAATTAATTTTGGTACATCCTTTGATCTTTTATGCAACAATGTTCACTAATGTTAGACATGGCATGAATTGACCATCTAAAGCGAAAGAGCGTGAATTTATATGCTTACATGCGACATTGGTTGGGTATATTTTTTTCATCCCATGAACTGACTTATAAACCGACGTCGAACATTCACATTATATTGTTGAAAAATAACATTCCTGCATAGAATTAGCATTAATTGATGCCTAACACTTTTCATTGGTTTTACATAACATCATAACGGGAAAAACAACAATATCCATTAGATAACATTTAATAAAATGATATCGATTCATGAAAACATTAAATATTTAATTCATATATATACATATCAAACTAAGAAATCAATCAAAAGAAAACCAATTTTCACATGTAATGGATGAAAACAACCTCATTCTGCACCCTGATATGCTCCACCCTCTAGTTTTGTAGTAGCTTGATTCCAGTTTTCCAATATTGCTCGAATGGAAATTTGGGAGACTGTGGTTTGGATGGGAGAGTTGAAGGAGATGGGATATGGAACAATGATAGATTATAAATGAGTTGAAATAGAAAACTGTGGGCATTTTAGCATGTTTTGGGCGTGCAAATTCTTTTTTTTCCCGTTAATAGAAAATGTGGGCACTCAAAATTTGGTTTGCAGCTGAACTTTTGGGGAATAAACTGTAGGCAACTGAGCTCCGATTGTGATGTTTATCAAGTCAAAGTTGGTAATATGTTGGTATCTTGTCGTTACATCAATGTCAATGGTGATGTCGGTCCATCAGTATTTTTATCCATCCCACGATGATCCAACAATGTTAAATTGCCAAAAAGGTTTTTCAAGCCAACATTGATGACATTTTTTTCCTATTGATTTAAGAAATTTATATCATGTCACACTGGTAGTTTAGGCCAGTTGTTTATTGTTTGACTTTTTTCGTAAATTTACCTTTATACCTTTTAGGTTGACCATTGCTTCACTTCATTGTTAAATTAACGTGCATGCCTAATGGTTTTATTGTGAGGTCGATCGTGGTTTAACTTCTTTCTTAAATTTACATTTTAGACTAAAGGTTTAACCTTCAGTCTTCCTAGTTTGATCGTTGTTTGAGTTCTTTTGTAAACTGACATAGATGCCTAAAAGTTTTACTTTTAGTCTTGTTAGGTCAACTGTTCCTTGACTTCTTTCGTAAATTTACATTGTAGGATAAAGGTTTGACCTATATACTTGTTAGGTCAATGATTCCTTCCTGTGGGGTCATTAACTAGGCATCAATTAACTCACGGAGAGGGCTTGGAAATCCAAGAGGGAAATTTGTAATGTTGTTCTCATTCCTACTACTAAACTACCTTTGGGGTAGATAGTGGCAATACCGGGGTTGTCCAAAAAGATGCCAGTAACGGTTAACTATACAAATCTGCAATCGAGTTGTCACATTTATCAGGTGTCAGGAATAGATAACGATTTCAAAATTGGTTTTCATCTAATAACTAAAACTATGCAAGAACACAAAATAATGAAACTATGTATCGCTAACACTTGAGGAATATTTTCATAACTTGATTGGTAGTATATTTCGATCCTTGATGCAATCATATTCATGACAAATCATCCTAATTATTAAACAACATAATGTGATCGATAGTCAACACCTTTCACGTAGTGTGCTATTGTATCTTCCATAGGCACCATCTCTGTAATTAGGGGAGTGCTACAACGGTACTGCTTGCTATGCAGATCTTATTCTCCCCCATACAATTACATCCCAAGCACTCCATTATGAATGATTATCCCTAGGCCTAAAGAGACAAAGGGATTGGCACCTTATCGTTAACTCTAACGTTGCAAAATATGCTAACCATAGTGTGCTACTATGTTATCGCTATCTTCAATCCTTCGTGCTACCTTGATAGCTGGACTAATGTACGATCACCATAATATATACTTGATGATCCACATGCTACACAATATGGTCCTGGACCAACGCTGCCCCTATTACGTCTTGGTTTCACTTCCCGAGGGATATAAATAAATTTGCTAACATGAAAGTAGACTAGGGTGTAGTTCAACATGGTCTACCAATCATGAAATTTAAAATAATTTGAAGAACAATCCAACCTTATGTTCATAAGCATAAAGGGATAGATAGATCTAGAATCTCAAAAAATAACTACCAAGTCATGAATACAAATATAGATCCCCAAGCTAAATCGCTACTCCTATGCATTGAACCCAAGTATTTCATTGTATTCAATGGCCTTAGGCAAAAAACATGGAGAAAGAAAAAAATAAAGAAGGGTTAGTCCCTTTCTCTCTCCACATACTCTTAGAAGTTTGAAAAAAACTTCCCCAGTTCTTCTCCTACTTAACCCTAGTAGACATAGGCTTCTATTTATAATAGTAGGGAACTAGGCCTCTAGAAATGGCCAAAGGTGACCTAAACTCTAGCAGTCGTCGCCACAGGCCGTGCCATAGAACATGACCTGTGTTGGATTTTCCCGACATGACCTATGTCATTCAACACAAGCCGCCTACTGGAGGTTCTTCTCGTTAGTCTGAATGCATCGAATGGACTATTTCTAGATCAGTTAAATGGTATGAGTTGTGTGAATGTTCAAGGGCCACCGTCCGAGTGTAATATTTTCCTATTTTGAATGGCGCGGGCGTTTTCTATATTTGTAGGCTATCGGCTGGGAGTAAATTTCTTTGCAAACTTATTGAGAGGCATGTAAATCTTCACACCCTATGTGCCTGTCATAGAAATATTAACTTTGGAATGACACAGGCGTGTCAAATGACACAGATTGAGCCCATAGTTAGCCACGGGGGTAATTTCCTCGGCGTATGGGCCGTATTGAATCCCATGGTCCATGCCAAGGGTATCTGGAACAATCACGTTTGTTGGAAAATCCTCGTTAACTCGTCAATTGTTGGACTAAACATTGTTTTTCTTTATGACTTGATTCTATCTTCTACCATGTTTTGGCTAGTGGCCTTTTTGTCCACTACCACCCTTGCAGATAGCCTTCTAACATCATCTACAGCCTTTGCAGATGGCCCTCTACATAACTACACCAAAGTTATCACGAGCAACCTACCAATAATTTTACCAAAGAATATTTAGGTGCTCGTGGGAACATAGTGTCTATTAGATCCAATGAGGTCCACAAAACTGGGGATTTAGATAAGAAAATTAATGGTCATCTAAACCCTTTGTAATAATGTAAACCTAAATAAAACCAGAAATCAACCAACAAAAATATAATAACAAACTTGTCAAATGCATTGAGTAAACCATGCATTTAGATGAAGATTCAATAACTTCACATGCGGCGCAATTCTGGACTTAGTCATCAAATACTCAACCATAGAAGTGAGGGCCAACATTTGATTCTCAAGCTTTCCATTGTTGGAGCTAGCATTTGGATTTTTTGAGTTTTGCCTTCTAATATCGGAACTTGAATTAAAATTCTTTGATTCCTTGGCTAACTCTTCATATAACTTCATAGCTTTCCACTACTCTTGTCTTCAATGGATCTGCCACAAGCTCCCCCATCTAGTCCTTCCTCCTCGTGGACTAGACATTTTAGAAGTAATACACCAAGTCTCTTTCTGAGTATCCATGGTACGGGTAACTAGAAATAATTCTCTTGAACCTCTCCAAATAGTAAAAAAAAATACTCATCATGTCATTGAAGAATCTTGCTAATCTCTATCTTTAAAGTGCCAGACTCAGAGGCCAGAAAGTACTTTTCATGGACCTTTCTTCTTAATTCAATCCATGAGTTGATGCTATCGAAAGGATGATAATATAGCCAAACTCTTGTGGCATGTCTAGAAGAAAAAAGGAACGCCTTTAACTTGCATAACTCATTGTCTTCTCCCTCGGGAATCGTAAAACAAAAACAACATAGAAGTAAGAGAGATATTTGGTGGGATCTTCCTATTGGCTACAAAGTAATGAAAGTAGCAGGTGTATGAACCTGGATTTTAGCTTGATATGCCCATTAGGCCCAACACCCAGATAGGTGATGCACATCGGTTAATGCTCGAGATTACGAGCCATGGTTTCCCTCAAAGAAACTTGTCACACAGGAAGAATCCCTCCTTGCCTCATAGTCTCCTTGAAAATGTATTCAATTCATTCTCTCTTATATAATAAAAGGTTTATCATACAATTGAGGGATCATTTTCTATCATAAAACCATGCGGAAAACACGACTTACTCACTCAGTGGATCTACAAACTTTAGCCTGCATCCTGACTCAAAATTGTCATAATAGAAAGCATAGACTTGGCATTTCTCTTCTATCGCTGAAATTATTGCTCGTAAAATATGCCAACCACAAAAAATTCAATCTAAATACATTCTTGGGGGGTTGTCTCCCCACCTCTAAAATAAACAATTTACTAGCTCTAAATGCTTTCTTAATACAACTAAGTAGATACTGGAAAATCAGGATCATCCATGAAGAAGAAGGATTTTCCTAGGGTTCATCAATATAAGGATGAATATGATCATATATATGCTTATAAGAAAAATTAAATAGGGGGTTTTGGATTTTATTTTCTAATTTATGAGGTGAAAAATGAAATAACTAGCATATAAAGGAAATTATGTAATAAATGAAGAAAAGAGGATAAAAATACATGTGACAAAGAATTGGCCACAATTGATTTCAACTTCCAAGCATTTTGTAGATCATAGAAACAATCACTCATTTGCTCATCTTTAATTACCTATTATGAATGATACAACTTCCAAATTGAAGATAAAAATTCCATCCTTAAAAGTAATTAACAAAATATTTCAACGAGTTTTTCTAAACACCATCAATGATTACTTTAGACAATCGACAGCTGAAGGTATTTCATCACTAGAAATATGCACAAAGAACCAATAAACTTGACAAAAACTATAAGCATTCTACCAAATTCCCAGTCATTTAACTAAACAATGCATTTATTAGGGTTAACCTATAAAGATAAGCAATCAACATTTCCCCATTAGTGCTACCTTTGGATGAACATGACAAAGATAGACATTATCGCATTCATTTAGAAATATTAACATCATCTATACAACAAGAAGTTCCAATTCTGTGTACTTGGATTTCATGCCAAAAAGATAAAAATTGGGCTTGGAAGAGATAAACATCATATGTACACATCTATTATCATGTTAACATACTAACATCTCATATTCTCAAACATCCCATAGTATAAATGAATTAAACTACCACATTAATTTCACATAAATGAAAAGTAATCAAAGTTAATTATATGGGCAAATAAAGCTTCTCACAACATGGGCTTGGAAGCCTCAATCAATTGCTCCCAAGAGATAGTTTTACCCACTAGAATTAATAACAATATCAATAAGCAAATCAAACATGAACGTTGATGAAAATAGATTAAAGAAAAGCACAAACTAGGGTTTAGAGAGTAAAGTAGCCAGTCAAGAAGCAGATAATAAATGAGATGAGAGAAGTGATACTTATAGTACAAGAGAAATCATAAAATATAACACTTGCAGGAGGTCTGTCACGAGCCAAGAGAGAATCCAACTCCTCGGGACGGATGCCAATGTGAACCGTTAGAAGATTCCCACTTCTTGTAATAGGTAAAAAACTGATGTGCACCTTTAAGCATGCATTAACCAATACATTTGGCATATTTATTTAATGTTTTGTTCAGTTGATTGCAAGTTTTAGTAAGGTTTACACAATAAGGCTTTTGGACGATCATTTTAGCTTTCTTGTCTAAATCTAGAGTTTTGTGGACTCAATTGAAGCTGTTTGACCTTTTGTATTCACGAGCACCTAGATTCTCCTTTGTGATCTTACAAGTATGTTGCTCATGAGTTCTTTTTCATCATCATTTTGTAGAAAGCCATCCACGAGATTGGTAGAAGATATTTGAAGGGCATTCAAAAAAAATGGTAGAAGATATTGATGGCCATTTGCAAGGCCGTTTGACTATGTACACCATTATGCATACATTAACTGATGCATTTGACACATTTATTGTCATATTTTCTTCAGTTGATTTTCAAGTTTTATTTCGGTTTACACAACAATGGGTTAAGAAAACCATTGTTGGTTTCTTTTCTAAATTCCAAATTTTGTAGACTTAATGAAAGCTAATAGACACTTTGTATTCAAGAGAACTTAGATATTCAAGAAGGCTAATAAATAAGCGGAGGAATTGTATTCCTAGAGTTGCGCGGAGTTCTGGGAATGATCCAAGAGAAATCAACCTTCGTAGGTGGTACCAATGGATCGTCTTTTTCAAAACTAAACAATCAACTACAAGATTCTCCAATCGAATCGGCAGTTTATCAGTAGCGGAGCAAACAAATCGAATCAGCGGTGAAAGATGCGCTAGTGAAAGTGGACTCTTTGATATTCTCTGACAATTTTTACGTCCTTGATATGGAGATTAATATTCATGCCACACCTATTTTATTACGTAGACCATTTTCAAAGACTCGGAGATGATAATAGATGTGCATAAGGGAATGCTAACTATGTAATTTGATGGATGGAAAGTAGTATTTAACACTGATAGTTCTATTAATCATCCTAGTATATACCAAACTTGTGAAGCTAATAATGTTGTTAATGATATAAATCAAGGTGTATTTGAGCTCAATGATGGTAGTTCCTCGAATGTTTTCCTAAATGATGATTTAAATGATGTTTGTATTTTGAATGTTGTTAGTACTAACTTGAAGGAAGAAAAAAATGAGGAACACTGTTTTGGGGAAGCAGCATCTGACACCCCAAATGCATCCACCGAAAAGCATAAAAGAGTGAGTTTCCCTCCTTCTCATGTGAAGACTTCGGTGATAGAGTGTAAACCACCACCGAAGGTTTTTCAATGTTAACCTCTTGGAGAAGGAGAGAATCTACCGTAGAGAAAAAAGAGGTGTTTGGCATGTTAAAAGAGTATGAAGAAGCCCTAGGTTATGTGTGTTGAGTTTTGTTGGTGATGATGTAAATCCTATAAATATCCCCCCCTTTCTTCCCCATTTGTCTATGTTGGACTTGGGGCCTCAAAACCCTAGTTTTTCTTCATCGTTTCTTTGTTTTTCACTTCTTCCATGAATTCTTGTAGATTTTTTATGAGTTTTTATTATATAGGTTAGCTTTCTACTTGGTAGCAATTGATTGAGACTTCCTTGCTAATGTCTTGAGAATCACTTTTATCTATCTATTGCTTTATCTATTGTATATTTATGGAGCCTCGAATGTTGATTATTGATATCATTAATGTTGTTAGATGTTTAGCAGTATGATTTTATTGTATGATTGCTTGTTATAATTGGGAAAAAGTAGCTAAGTTTTCCCGCTTTTGATATGGAATCCAAATGCATGAGTTAAAGCTTCTAGTATGGTTGATGATTTGAAAATATCTAGATAAATATGATGATGTTGAAATATTTGTCAAGTTTTTTTTGCATAGAAAATAAGATAGGTCTATGAATGTTGAACGTTCTTGATTAATCTTAGTAAATGCATAAATTGGTTCAATGTTTAGATCCGGTGTAGTGTTTATAAGTGTTAACAAGGTTGTTGATTCTTTGTACGCAATGCCATTAATGGGATATCATTAGCCATTTTCTACTAAAGGGGACATTAGTGAGGTTTAGCAACAGATGTCAAATTCACTCTTGTGAACTACTATAAAATATTGGCAGAACATTTTTCTTCACAACAAGTAGTGAAAGTAATAAATAGGCTGTAGATTCAAGGATAGATATAAGATTCTTGGAAGTAGAAATCAATTGCGCCTAAGGTCCTGTAACTTTTGATTTACTCTCTTTTTAATAGATTATTGCATGTTTGGTAGAATTACTTTTATTTCCTAGTGCCTTTTCTTTAAAATTATAACTTAGAAAAACCAGTGAAAAACCCTCCTCTTTACTTGCTTTCTTATATATATGTGTGTATATTTATATCCAGGCTTATATCCACCCTTCTAAGAATGAACCCTTAGAAAGATACCTCTTCTTTGTGGACGACCCCGATGTAAATAGGAAGAATTTATGGTTTATAAATTGCATTTTTGAGAGGTACAACGATGACCTCCCTGCTAGATTTGTGGCTATTGTAGAAATAGCTCAAGCATTCAAGTGGAAATACTACATTGATGTTACTGGCTACAAAGAGGATTCTGCGAGATGAAATGTGCACACTTTCTGGCCCTTCGTCACCCCACAACCGAGGTGGAAGAAAAATAAGAATAGTGTTATTGTACATTCAGCATTGAGATACATGGCTAGAATGCTAAGCATAGTGGTTAACTGCAACGAGGAGGCAATTGCAATTGATACTTTGCTTAATCTAAGCACGCTCTCAGTTGATGAACTGACCCGACGACTACGTTTGGTGGAGGATCGTTTTGGACTTAGTGATCCATTCGACAAGGGTGGTGCTAAATTTCTTCTCACGGAGGAGGAGTGGCGAATGCGCCAAAGCCACAAGGAGAAAGGTGAAACTTTTGAGGTTGGTGGAAAGGGTCAAGGCCGCGGCAAGGCTAAGAGCCGTGGTCGTGGAGACTCGTGGGACCAGAAGGGAGGCACCACAGGGACTCGATAAAAAGGTCCAAGGAAGGGGAAATGTCACAATTGTGGTATTTATGGCCATTTTGCATTTGAGTGTCGCAAGGAAAAACAAGGAAAACGGGACGAGGCACATTTAACCATGATCGAGGATGATCAGCCAGCCTTGCTAATAGCATCCGTGGTTGAGGTACACCCCCCAAAGATCACTTGGTAGGCTTCAGGAAGCCAAAGTGATGAGGCACTTCATGTTGGGAGTGTCCCGACAAGGCCGACCATGGA
>JAULKJ010158875.1:0-14629 GCA_032355405.1 Rubia balearica | reverse complement strand
GCTTAATGCCATTAATGGGATACCTTTAGGCGTTGAACGACTAAAGGGGTCATTAGTGAGGTTTAGCTAGAGATGTCAAATTCACTCTAGTAAACTACTATCAAAGAAGAATGGAAGATTTATCTTCACAACAAGTAAAGGTGTTGAATAGGTTATATGTTCAATGATAGATAGAAGGTTTGGAAGTGTAAGTCAATTTCCCCCAAGACTCCGTAATTTATACTTAATCCCGTTTTAGCGATTGTATGCTTTGTTAGTTTAATTTGACTTTAAATTGTTAACTTAGAAAAACCAAACCAAAACCCCTCTTCTTAATGTGCTTATATATGTATATCTATATATCTAGCGTAGTATTTAGCATTATATGAGCAAACACTTGAGAATATCTCCTGTCTCTATGGACGATCCCAACTTGCCACTAGCTACTTAGTTGTAGTTGGTAAGCAAAAGGGCTTAAAAATTACATCTTTGAGAGGTACGACGACGACCTCCCACAAACGTTCGTCGATAACCATTACATGTTATTTAATATTCGATAATTTGTGAAATGGTTAAACATCATTCAACAATAAATTGCTGTTTAACTAATGCGGAAAGGAATGACATGCTAAAAACCAACAAAACTATAACATACATTACAAATATATGTTACAATCTATTAAAAATCAGAAGGTTGATATGAAATTTAAATATTAATTTTATTGAACCTGCATTGTCTATGTAGTACGACTTTAACAGTGTCAGGATGACTAGTGAAATCAAAAGTCCATCCATGTAAATGCCAAAATTCCATCGATAACTGTCATTGTCCTATTACAACCAATCCACAGTAAACAAAATTTATGTTAGAATTGGGTAGTCCCCAAATGAAATACATAGATTATAGGTAACTCATCTGCTTCAATGCGATGACGTATACATGCATCATCGATGTCGCAAGGGCCAACCGATGAGCATCATCGGATATTCATTGAACACCTAAGCATTCCCTAAACCTGTCGGTCTTTTTTTGGTACCATGTCGCAAGGGCCGATTAAAAGTTGACCGACGTCGCACATTCAAAGTTTGTTCATTGAAAAAATATAACTATTGTCCACAATCAGCACTAATCTATGCCTTTTATCTCACTACTTCCAAACATGGCATTATCTTGGCTACCCAAACACTATACACTATATAGTATGTAATACAATCATCATACTTCATGAAAATATTCAATCTTTGTTCCATGAGAAAAAAAAATATTTACAAAATCACTAATAAAATTTCTAAATGAACATGGAATGGATGGAAAATATCTCAATTAATTTGAACCCGGATACTTGTTAATGTTTGAGAGAAGCAATTTGATTGAGCACTTTTATTGTTGTAATGGTGTCGATGGAAAGGAGGTTGTGGAGTTGGGTTTGTTGGAAGTGTGTTGGAGATATGAAATGGATGTTGGCGCTGAATAATAATGAGATGAAATAGGGGGGGAAATTTCAGCTCAAATTTTTGGTTCTTGCTGGAAATTTTAGGTTTACCGACGTCGGTCAGTTTTAGATTCATTCTTGTCGATACTCATGCGACGTCGCACACATGGGCCATAGTCTAATTTCCAAAGAGTGTCGTAAAATACTCCATGTTTAGATTGTGGCCCTTTCCATTGACCCGTTCATGCCCAAATCAGAACTTTGTGGTTGTGATAATGTGAAGTAGATAAAGGGTACTCCAATTTTGCATTTCAGCTCCTCCCACTTTTTTGGAGGGACATAAGTGCAAAACATAAAAAGTTCACCGATTGTCCCACAATCAATTTCAGTCATCCCTGAAGGGATTTTTGTCATCCCTTGTTGAACTTATAATTCCCGAAAGTGATAAAGAAAGTGGCATGATCCCACAGAGATTTCCATAAGATCTTCCGATTAACCCTTGTATACTTAAAACTAATCATATAAAATTTACTCTAAACCATGTACTAGTGCTTTTTATAAAATTGATAGATGGAATTTTATTATCTTTTTAATTTATAAAAAAACCAAGAATGTAATTTTGTGTGACTCTATGTGGTGGAGATTTTAGTTCTAATAAAACTTATCGTAAAGGTATTAATGGAATACTTATAAAAGTGAGGGACAATTACCCCAGTTCGCGTTCCTCTTATACAATATGCATAATCTCCATATCAAACATTTGTGCTTATGTTTGGGTGCAGAGTTCTGAAGCATAAGGAACATGTGAGGAAGTTTGAGCCACAGTGTAATTTTTGAAAAGTTTCGTCGAATACTCCCTGTGTAGATTTTGGGCCCTTCCATTGCCCCGTTGATGCCTAAATCAGAACAACATGATTGTGACCATATAAATTAGATAAGGGTATCTCCAATTTTGGATTTTTACTTCTCCCACTTTCTTGGAAGGACCTAAGTGTAAAAATTTAAAAAGTTCACTGTTGTGATAATATCGATTCCTATCAAACTGGATGTTAATAAAGTTTATGGACATTAATAAATTTCAATTAGTATTTTCTAATATACTATTAATCGTCATTAAGGTCAATTATATTCATTTTGGTCAAACGTGGGTCCATTTGCTATGCTAGCGGGCTAAAATTGTTAGTCCACATTCAGGTTAGCCGACATCGATCCCACTTTGGTCATATGTTGGTAAGGATGATTGAAGTGAGACATCACACATGTCGGGGCAGAGTTCAAAATGACTATATACATAGATCCCACCTCATGAATCGGTTCAAACATTCAACTTTCCGTCGAATTCTAACAGCCCCCTGTCTTCTCTTCTCAAAGGTATGGTTGTTAGATTCTTTAAAATCCTTCATTTTTACTTTTTCCCTTCAAATTGTTATGTATATGACGTACGTATGTGTTGTATGTTTTTTTTGTTTTGTAGTTTCTATGGATTAGGGTTCTAAGGTGTACACATTTTGTATCTATGTTTTCAGACGATTTTGTGTCTCTTTTTGGGTTTAAGAGCTTGAATTTTTCTGGATTTCTGCGGTTATAGATGTATGTGCTAGGTTTGAATGCTACTTTGCTGACACTTCAGTTCACCTTCATTTTGTACGATCATTGTGTGACGTTGCTCATTCATAGTTGTGCTATTTTTCCTTCTATGAAACGTCGTACCCTTCTCAGTTAACCTATCAGTTCAATCGATAGGTGAGCGACGTTGGCTACATGGGTCTATGTTGGCTTCATGCTTTCAAATGCAAACACGTTTGTCTATCGCTCACCATGTTCGCTCTAAATAGCTGATGAACGACGTTTCATGGACAAGTCGGCCATGCCTCTATTTTGGACTGACATGTAAGTGCGACACCTGGCCAACATAAACGGTTAATTGAACCAAATTCTATCGAACCAAATTCTATCCATGTATATATATATATATATATATATATATATTTCATCCATGAGAATATGAATTTTAGGAATCACGGCTGACAATGAAGGTTCCAGTAGTCGTTCCCCAATACAGGTTTGTGATTTTTTGTTTAGTCCGCTACATTCCTTTTATTTGATTAATTATATTCTTATTTAATTAGTCATAATATCATTGACCAATGTAGATTTTTAGCGATTCGGATTAGGAGCGGGCATGGTATTCATTCGGCAATACCATTCCACATCTTGTTTGTACCATGAGCCAGACAAACTTTGGTCAAATTACAATAGTGATAACTCCTACCCGTTACACATGTATTTAGTTTTCCTTTAACATTTTATTTATGTTACTTTCATATATACTAACTGTGGTTTTCTGCTTATAATTTAGTACGTCCCAAGGTAAATCGTTCCACTCCTAACAAAATTTAAGACACATGTTGTCTTGAGGTACAACGAAAGAGAGTGGCAAATGAAGTACTCGAGGAAAAAGAGGCTAAAGAACTTGTTCCCAAAGTGTTTTGGCGAGTTTCTTGATTCCTACAAACTGAGCATAGGGGACACACTTTACTTCGAGTCGTTAGATGGGTCTAGGCCGGTAGTGTTCAATGTCATCGTTGTTGGGTCCCGATTTTAGTTTTATTGCTTAGAATTTGGAACAAATTAAAACTAATTTATTTTTATTTGGAACATTTGTTTCTTTAAGACTAATTGTTGAATTTAATTATAATGTTATTCAATCTCAATCTTTAATCTTTAATATATTTTTTGAATGTTATTTTAATATTATTTAATCTTTAACCTATCATATGAAAAAAACTTTTAATAGTTCGATCATGCACAAAACTAGAAAAGACTTGTGTGTAATGAAAATTTGGTTTCAATCTCTCTCAAACAAGCAAATTTATTTAGGGAAAATAAAAAAAATTAAAAACCAAAACCGGTTTGAATAACCTGAGAAACCGAATTATCCAAACTGAATTCGCAAATTTGGTTTCGATTTGAATTCGGTTTCAAACCGAATAAACCAAATTCATGGGAAATTTTATAATAAATTACTAAAAACATAAGAACTAATTTAAAATTATTTAAAAATATGTAATTTAATTTTTACATCGTCAAACTTAAGTGTTAAAATAAAAATCCAACAACTTCAATACAAATTGAACCCTAACAATTTTTGAATTTATAAATTATATAATTTATACATATATTATTTATTTATTTTTTAATTGCAATTCGGTATTCGAGTCGGTTTCAGATTGATTTTCAATATCAGAAACCAAAAAAAAACATATCAAAGATTGATTTACTGAAATCCGTTATCCAAAAATCACATTTTAAATTTGGTTCGGGTTATTTGGTTTTTGATTTTGGTCCCACCCCTAGTTTTGGTCCTAGGCGAGCTCATTTGTTGTGCTAGTGAGTTGAAATGATTAAGCTCACATAAATGTGCGATGTTGGTCCTGGTTTAGCAGCTTCTCGACTAAACCGATATATGTGGGACGTCGATACTTGTGAGGTGGACAACACAAGTGTCTAAAATGCCATTGTTTCAAAATGTCTACAAATATGGGATCCCTCAGAATCATTTGAATATTTGTAATCCCAAGTTTCCCGAGAATTCCAATAGTCTCCCGCCCCCTCTTCTGTTCTCTCTTGTTAAAGGTATGGTTTTCCTACTCTTCCAACACCTTCATTTTTAAATTTTTCCATAGCATTGTTTGATCTATGGTGTGTGAATGTGTTGTGTTTTTTGATTTTCTAGTTCTTATGGATTTGTTATAGTGTAAAGTTTCTTTAAATGTCCACCTGGGTACTATGTTTTGGTATATTTTTGGACATTTTTGTGTAATAATCTGTTGATAAAGCATGTTTTTTTTTCTTATGATTTTCTGTGATATTGTAAAAAATTTTGAAGTTAGAGTTGATGCAAAGATATCATCCAAAAAAAATCAATTTATTTTAAAATGTATATAATGTATAAATAATTATAAGAGTAAGTGCTAAAATAACTTTATGTTTTGGCCGAAAGTGTCAATCTAACCCTGCAAAATCTTAAAGTGCAATTCTAACCCTATTATTCAGTCGAAAGTGCTAATCTAACCCTATAGAAACTTGAATTTGGCCGGATTCTGTGAATACAAAACTTGAATTCGGTCAAAACTTGAATACAAAATTTAAAAATATTTAGGTCACAAAGAGTATCGGTTGAGCAAAACGAAGTTGGAGTACCTAATTGCAAAAATGTATTCCGACAAGTTCTCCTATCGTAAAAACCGTGACGTTCCTATCATAATACTTAAATATAACTATACAATATGAAGATTATACCAGAACCGTTCAATGGTGGGCGATGGGGTGAATGTAAACGTTAGGGGTCATATTGGTAATACTGCAAATTATGTCAAAACACACGAATTTCATATTTTTGGGATAAGGGGTTCCTTCAAATTAATTTCATTTCATTATGTTAGGTAAATGTGAATTAAAGACAACTTAGAAATAATTTTGAGGAGTCGAGTGTTTTAAAAAAAATTGGGGGATCCAAATTGAATAATCAAAATTACGATGATAACCATGCAATGAATTTATGCACTGGTGGCAGTGAATATTACCTGTGTAAAAATTAAATTTCATTGCCGTCAAAACTAGAAAATTTAATTTTTCACCACAAGAAGAAGCGGGAAATTTGTAGCACCAGTAATTTAGTCAAATGCACTATTTTCATTACTGGTGCTAGAATGTTATATCAAGATTTTGAACTTTGCTCTCTGGATGCCGGAATTTTATTTAAAGCAGCTGCAAACAGATGTTTTGTTTACTAATTCTGCACTGGTACATTTACTTTTGCACCGGTAAATATATCACTGCTAGGTACTTAACAAAAATTTAAGGAAAAGGCTCTCGGTTTTGACAGATTTAGATTTAAAACAGCTGGGAGCAGCTGCTTTGATCAACCGTCTTTCACCGATTTAGCATAATTTGCAACGGTTTATTTACCGGTGCTAGGGACTTAAACAAAATTAAAGGAATCTGGTCTCGGATTTGACAGATTTTGAATTAAAGTCGCTGCGCACAGCTGCTTTGTACACCAGCTTTACACCGGTATAGCGATATGTGCACTAGTTCATTTACCGGTGCTAGGGACTTGGGAAAATTTTTGTCCACGTATTCCACCCCAATCATTTTCTTAAACCGGTTTTAATAAACATACCAATGTATAAATCTCGAATATTTAAATAAAATTTTACACACCCAGAATGTCATAACCGCGGAACACATATTCCGGTCCACAATCCCCACAAATTCTCTCAACTTCAACCATCTTATCAACCCCCATAACCTTCCATAACTCCTCAATCCACATACTTTGCTACAGAATGGTGAAGAGTATACTCTTTCTTCCACAACCAACCATCCCTTACACCCCCTTTCTAGTGGAGTCAAACTTTCGGGATTCAAGGGTAAAAACTTCACCACAATAGGTTCATCTAATTAGGTAAATCTGCTTGCTAATGTTTGAAATGGTATGAGATCCTAAACTATGAATGGGAAGTAATACTATTTTCATGTTGAAAACATGTTTGAAAGAATTCACGAATGAGGGAAATTTTTAGTTAAAAGACATTTCAAAATTACAAGTCACAATCTATGAGAACGAATGATGTAGTATCTCATGCTCATAATTCTTTTGTGGAATATCAATTTTTCAGAAATTTATTAGGTAATTTATTTACTTCCTTTTCGCTAAGAAGTTTCAACTACGTCAGTGGCCTTCTAGTTTCTGACTGCCCGAAGGACCTCTATGTGCTATTTACGGTGCTTTATGTTGTGGAAGGGATTGGGTGAGTGTAGATGTATGAATGGTTTTAAGACTTGTTCAAATGGTTGTGGGAGTTAAGCTTTTGCAATGCATGTATGACTTCTTCGAATTGTTATGTGGCTTATTTTTCCGGCATTGTGTGCCTCACCACGTACATCATTTACGTAATATGAGTAGGGTACATAACTATAACTCATATTACGTTGTATGTTGGTCTTCAATTTTATCGTCCATGTCATTTATGTTATATGACTAGCTTACAAAAGTATGGGTGAGATTATGTTACATAATTGACTACATTTTTTTAATGGATGGATTATTTAAATTGTTGTGGATGCTGCCAAAATGTGGAAAACTAAGCACGAAGAGTAAGCGAAAAGAACCGAAGAAGAAAGTAGTTACATCACATGAGAAAGACGGAGGTGAACAAGAACCGCCAACCCCCAAGGGTTCCATTGTATATAGAGTTTGAAAACGAGGGGACACAGCAACAAGAACCAAAAGAGGAAGAAAACTTTGAGGGAGAGGAAGGCGCTGGGTTGAGGGAAGAACACCAAAATACCAACGAAGATGCGAGGGGATACCGAAAGGTGAGGAAAGTAAAAAAAGAGGAAAATGACTAGTCCAAGGCGGGAGGTAAACATAGCGAGGGTTTTGACAAGTTCGAGATAAACACTTGGTGCAGGCATCGTGGAACAAAGACTTGTTAGTCCGTCATGCTTGCGAAAGAGAGTAATCCAGTTCCTATTGCTTTCCGGTTCCACAAAAATGAGGTTGTTCAAGGAATTGGATGGCATGGACGGCCTACGGGATTTATGCTTTTCGGGACCGCATAAAATTTCGGGACATGTGAACACTGGAGCGATGTCCCCGACGATGTTAAGGAAGAGGTGTGGAAGGATGTCTTGGTAAGAAATTCATTAATTTTTTAGCCTCTCATTATACATTTCTTCCGATACAATCACAAGATCAAACTCTTCATGTTTATTTCTTTTTGTACAGGCAAGCTTCATTATTGAGAACAAATAGACACTTTCGGCAAACAAGTACATACATGACGTGGACAATAGACACAAAAAATCCAAGGTGAAACCATGACAGAAGAATAAGTGGATGGATGAGGAGGAATGGAATTTGTTTTAGAGAAGGCACCGGACAGACGAATTCCAGGTATTATTTATAATAATTTATAACATCAAGCTATCATTCAATGGTTATTGAATAACTATGTATATTTATCATTTGGAACCTAATCTAATCCCTCCCCTCAGGCGATTCGAAAGAAGGAAACTGAATATGTGTTTACAAATGAGTACACCCACCACACAGGGAGGAAAGGGAATCGAGAAGTCGTAGATAGACTTTCTGAGCAGCTTAAAGAAAAGGAGAGGAAAAAGTTATCTAATCTGGGATACACCGCGGAGGCGATTGAAAAGCAACTGAAGAACAAGGAATTCAAGCCAGACAGATCGCTTGTCTACCTGGAGGCCAACAAGGACAGCGTTGGGAAGTACACGTCCAAGGAGGTCCAGAGAATTGCTACCAATGTAGTAAGTTCTTTCGATTTCTTCAACATTTACAAAATTAAACATATGTTTCGACCATTTTCTCATTAAAAAGTTTTCTTAACCTTTACAGCACAGTTGAGAATGAACGAAGAGAAGGAAGAGGGACTTTTGTATTGGACCCTGGAGAAGACATTCTTATTAAGGAAAAAAAAGAAGGATCACCTTGGCAGGTACAGGGGTACTCAGAATGAACTTCTCACTTCAGTGGTGGTTCCTCATCTCAGCCGTAACAAGTACAACATCATATTCTTGAGCAAACCAACACCACTGAAGAAGCCATCTACTGATCAACCGATTGTTAAGGCCACGGTACAGATGTTGTACAAGTCCTGGACGACCTAGATGATCCAAAGAAGTTCATTGAAAAGGCCATGCAGAACTTCGGTGCCGCTGTGTCAAAGTTAGGTGGAGACCCCAGCGATGGAGAATGAGATGAAGAGGTATGCTCACCTAAATGAATGTGATATCTTCTTATTTAAGTTTAGATGTTCAATACCTTCATTTGGACTAAATATTTTCCACAACATTTTTACTTGCAGGATGTAGAAAGTGTAACCTTGTACGTCAAAGACGTTATTGGTAAGAAGCACAGGGTTTCACATGGGTTGCAACAAATCCCTTATTGTCAGCATAACCAGCAAGGGGGTGTTGCTCGTGTCAGAGTTTGCAAGTCAATTTACCAACCTGGGGCTGAATTGCCCTCAGCAGACCACCAATTTGACTATGTTGGGGAGGCTCTTGATAGAGTGGTCGATTGGCCCGTATCTTTGATAGGAAAGTGAGACAAGCAACCAACTGAGAAATATCTGGAAAATGAGTTCAATGAAATGACCGACGATGATGCGGAGATTCAGATTATCTCGACAATAAGGTAAATTATTGTCATGCTTTAAATATCATTTCCATAAAAAATTAATCACACTTTCAGCTTACCCAAAATATTAAAAATGATTCTTATCGAACAGGGTACGGCAGGTACATCTTCCAGCAGGCGATCCTACTTGAGCACCAATTTCAGGCCTTTATCGAGAGTGATACTTGACCAGAAACAATCAAAATAGGTAATATAGTATACCACACCCACTACATTTTCAGGCTCTAACTTCAAGAATATCAATGACTCATAATGTCATTATACTGTTACTTGTCCGTCCCCAGATTCACAACAGGAGGAACTTGAAGGATTTTCCGTTGAAGGAAAGAGTCATAGTCGATTGCAATGCGGCTCTCAAGGAAATGGTAAAGAATAATGACTGCATATTCATCTCGGTTTTTCGTTCGTCGACCTTTGTGGTAAAATGGATGAATGGAGTCAGCATAGATGTACTGGTCGTGTTCGGGAACAAGCTTGGAAACTGCAACTCGATGACTGGGATCGATAATGCACAAATGGGTATGTGGATGGGGTTAGTTCCTAACTTTAATTATGTACTAGTATTTTTATTTATAAAGATTGAATGCGATAACTATCATTAACATAACAGGAACCTCAGAGAGAAAGTGTACGAATCAAATGCCGGCCAGATCTAATTCTGCCCATTAAACACCGGGAACTTGAAGGACATCGACAAGGAGGTTGAGTGTGTTTCAACAACATTTGGAACACAATAGCTATAACGTACGTTGAGTTCTACATTGTGCCCTTCCCGAGAATGTAAGCCTTCTCCTCGGGCTTACCATTCACGTTTCTAACTCTACCATTTTGGAATGCTTAATTTCTTTCCTTTTCCCGCAGCGATCATTGGTACCTTGTCATTATCCATCCGAGAACGAATGAGGTTTTCACACTAGACACTGAAGGGGGGTATCAAACCAACCAACGTTACTGAGAATAGTTTGCTCTCAAGGTATTACGATCAGTATATTTCATAATATTTTACTGTTATTCCCATGATCAACTTGACATTGTAATTTACTTTCATGAAAGGTTTTCTTGCATGTACCAAAGAGATAAGAGGAAGATGTAACCAAGTCCCGACTACACATGGAGTATCAACAACATAAAGGTAATTCATTGAATCCTACGAATCATTTTCAGAAACAACATTTCATTACAAAAATTAGTGACGAATTGTGCAATTCCACGTTGTACCAAACTCAGCTTGGTTTGTGGTAATGTGGGTACTCCGTCATGCTGTTCATGGAAGAATTGGTTCTCCACACAACGTCAAACAATATCCTCGAGGTAAAAATCAATTGGAACAAACTAATTAATTCTTAATTACTACCATAAAAACTGTAAATATCACATATATTATTCTTGCACTAGCATTATACCTTTGATATCACAAATCTTCCCAGAGGGGCAAGGGCCATACCATATCAACGAAATACAGGTTGTGGCAGAGAGATGGTGCTGGGCGTGGATCAATGAGTACCAACAACAGGAAAATATTTCGTTGCAACTGCTGGATGATAAGAACGACATCATAGGTTGACTATTTAGTTACTGTGAATGAAAACATTTATTTCGTGTGCTCGGTTGAACGTCCAATTCTTTTACAAATTGTCTGTTTTTTTAAAAAATAAAAGTGCATCCAACGTTCTTAGACATTAAGATTCATTCAGGATTCCCGCGATTAATACATTATTACATTTGTAGTTTCTTAAAAATTTAATGATATCAATTTATAGTTTTCTAGATTCACTGTTTTCGCCTGTGTATGCTCCGGAAAATAATTTGGGAGGGCCCACCAGGAAATAAATATGTAATTGCAAAAGTTATTACAAATTTGCACCGGTATATTTCAAGGATACCAGTGTAAAAAGATTTACAAAGCAAAAATATATTTTCATAGCGGTATAAAGAAATGCCATGTAAAAGAAATATTTTTACATCAGTGTAATTTCAAATCTATAGAACTGAAAATTTATAACAACTACCGGTGTAAAAGAAACCAACGATATCATGATTTGCTGGTGTACATATATGGTTCATAATACCGGTGCAAGTTTATTCCACAACCATACATCGGTATTGAACCCAGTACCGGTGCAAATGTCCATTACAAATATACATCGACATTATTCACCTTACCGAACTACACTGGTTTTTACATTCTACACTAGTACATAATTTTGTGGTTCCTCAAGTTACATATTGTAATTACATTTCTCGCACCGGTACATTAAACCGGTGCTAAAAAAATTTCTACACCGCTAGTTTATTTCCGGTGCATTTGTAACAACCAAGTACACAACTATACTTAGGCACTGGTATTTTTTGGGGATATTTTACCGGTGCAATTTCTGGAAAATACAGGTGCTATTGACCCTGTTATGCAATAGTGGTGGTTGGGGGATGGACGGGTTTGAATTGGTGCTGGGTTGGTGTGTGGCGGGGCTGGGACGTGGGATTCTGTGGCGGGGACAGTGGTGGACTTTTGGTGAAGCAACTGAGGGTTCTAATTGGTGTTGGGGTTGGGGCGTGGTGGGGGCGTGGTTCAAGAAGTTTCAGGAGTGCGCCAAGCGGGACATGGATTATCTCATGGGTTTTGCTTTTTTAGCTTCACGGAGAGGTATAATATGGAGTTACTTCTGATTTTGTACGATGTTCTTGTTTCAGGATTTTGATTTGATATGAGGTTGTAGGTTTTGTGTGTTCCTCATTGGAGAAGGATTTACCTCATTCTTGCCGAAGCCACGTTTGTCTAACTGCAATATGTGATCGAGATCACAATGGTATTCAGTAGCTTAGCAATTTACTATGATATATTTGACTTGGATTGCAAGATATTGAATGGTGTTTTGTGTGATAAATTATTCCATACAGTGACTTCGATATAAACTCAATAGTATCGTATACATATTAGGTGTAGTAAGATATTTTGCTGTGCTGGAGGAAGTTCGCTGGTGGAGTTAGCCGAACTGAATCTTGTATTGGGAGAATTGGGAAAATTCAGATTCTGGCGTGGCGGTAGGGCAGTGGTGGCAGAGTGGCGGAACAGTGGTGACGGTGACTTTGGAAATGAAGAAGAATAATCCTTAAGAGTATTTATATATTAAATTTTTAGTTTTAAACTAGGGGTATTTTAGTCATTTTAGTTAAGTCAATATCAGAAAATGCCAAGTCAACGCCGAAATAGTGCGAAAAGGTTATACCGGCACATTTGCTAAAAATGTTAGGGTTAGAATCGCACTTTCAGATTTTACAGGGTTAGATTGACACTTTCAAAAAATAATAGGGATAGTCTTGAATTTTTCCTTAATTATAGTTTGATCCTTAAAAGTTATTGAAACAATGTTTTTCACGATTGGTGTAACTGTTAGTCGGTCTAACACTAAACTTTGACCCAAAATATAAAGTAATATATTTATAATAAAATATCACGTGAGATATTGTTAGATTAATTCTAACATTTATTTTTAAAATATCAATTTTTTATATGGAATTTATTGCATATAGCTAGACATATTGAAAAAAGATTACAATTTTCATTTTAGATTATCACGTAATAAACTTCGACTTTATTTTTACGATGTAAATAATTTCTTTATTACTGATATATTATTAGGATTGTATGTCATGCAAAGAATTAGAAAAAATAGTCCCGCATCTTCAATAATTTTGTGTACTCCCTCTGTCCCTCCATAACTGTCTTACCACAAAAAAAAGTTAGTTTTTTAAAGTCATTGAAATAGCATAAAAATGGTTTGTGAACAAAAAAATATTTCATCTTTTTTTTTTCACTTTCAATTTTTTTTACCAAAAATGGAAGTAAGACATTAATAAACGGACACCAAATAAGGCAGGTAAGACAAAATAGGGAGACAGAGGGAGTATAACTTTTTGCCGTTTAAATTTGCCGAAAAAGAAGAAGAAGTCATGTGTCTTTAATTATAGTTCAATCATAAAATAACTTTTTTTTCAACATCATAGAATAAATCAAAAGACAATGAGTATTGCTTCTTCTTCCTGTGTCTTCCTGATAGAATGATTTGCCGTAATCAAATGTTGCATTACTGACAAGAATAAATAGAGTACAATAAGAAAATCTAGTACAACTAGAACTTTAGTCTAGTCATCAAGATAAGACCAAATCTAATCAGATGCCTGATTGATTCTAACACCCCCTCAAGCGAAGCGTCGGATGCTCAACGACGCAGAGCTTGGTCTTGAAAAACTTGAACAGCGGACGAGAAAGGCTCTTGGTGAAGATGTCCGCTATCTGAAGCGAAGTTTGAACGTGAGCCACGCGAAGCTACCCAGAGGCTACTAACTCCCGAACAAAGTGGTAGTCAATATCGATATGCGTCGCCTGCTTGTGAGAAACCAGATTCTGGGCTAAGAAAATAGCGTTGTTGTTATCACATAACAACAACAGTGAATTTGACAACGGAAGACGAAGATCACGAAGAAAATGAGTCATCCAAACAACCTTCGTAGCGGCATTGACTAAGGCTCGATATTCGGACTCCGTGCTGGAACGCGAGACTGTGGGTTGTTTCTTGGCACTCCATGAAATAAAATTCCCACAAAGGAAGACAGCATACCAGTAAGTGGAACAACGAGTCTCAAGACAACGTGCCCAGTCACTGTCAGAATATCCCAAAACCTCGGGGGTACTAGCCAAACAAAAGGAGAGCCCAAAATGCAGTGTACCTCGAACATATTGAAGAATTCGAGTGACTGCAACATAATGATCTTCACGAGGATCCTGTAGAAACTAACTGACAGTATTGACTGAGAAAGATAGATCAGAGTGAGTGATAGTCAAATACTGCGGAGCTCCTACCATCGAACGGTATAGAGACAGGTTCTGAAATAGATGATGTGACGTCAAATGCATGTATTTTCTGAGGCATTTAACATCTCTTTTGTTATCATTTTGTTGGAAGATTGCTAGATTTAGGTA
>JAULKJ010158767.1:0-14638 GCA_032355405.1 Rubia balearica | reverse complement strand
TTGAATAACACAAGAAACATTTTCCCCCACCCTATTTTTTTCATCTTTCCAATGTTTCATTTTCTTTGAACAAAGTTCTTTAAGAAATTTTACGTACCTGGGAATCTGCTTTATAACTTCAATCAAGGGTAAATTCATTTCTACCTTCTTGAAGACCTCCAAGATATCCTTCTCACCATCTCCCTTCTTATTACAAACTAGTCTGGATGGGAAATGTGGAGATACCTTTGAGTTAGAAATAGAAATCATGGGTTCAGTGTTTACCTTTGAGGACTCATTTTTACCCTCCTTGGCTTCTTCATGCCAACTTTTCTCCATGTCAGCTTCGTTAGGCTCGACATCATCCAATTTCTTCCCATTTCTATCTCAAGTTAGATAAACATTGAAGCTTAGAAATGTCAGAGTAGATTTGTAGTAATTTCTATTCCTATCTATAGATCATTACTTGGTTAACGTTATCTATAGATTTTCGTTAAGGTGTAAGATACTATTGTGTATTGTTTTTAAATTGTGGCTGTGTATCGAGAATTTTTTTGTGCTGGGAATATTAATGAAACACATTTTATACCAAAAGACCATATTGTATTTCTGAGTCCGGAAATGATTTCGGCTCCTTGATTTTCATTTTCCATTGGTCAGAATATACTTTTCAAACTCGGAAGCAGGCGAGATGAATCAAATTCCAAGGTCGAAAATGATTTGAGGGAAAAAATTACGCAGCAAAGAATTTCCAGAGAGAGAATGGAAAAATGACACGAATCCGAAAATAAAAATGAATTTTACAAAGAGGCAAAAAAAAAGCAATTGTTAAGTTCCAAGTTTGGAAATAGGGAAGTTTCCGATCTCGAAAATTGTGTGTAAGATAAGAGGTAAAGCCCCAAGTTTCAGAGATCGGAAAAAATTAAAATGGGTTCTAGGTCTAATTTATAGGCGGTTTTTAACCGTTTTCGCTGGTATTTTTAAAGGCGGTTCTCAGTACCGCCTTCTTTTCTGAATAATTTTTAGAAAGTGTCTTTAATGGTCCGATATAACCACTTTTAATAGACCCCTCCTACACTAGTGTGTATCCAAATCTTCTAGACCTATGGTGCAAATTTTTTTATTCTTCGTTCTCTTTTGGGTTTTAAAATCAACAATTATTAATACCTTGGAATGTTAATTTCTTTTGTTGTTAATTTAAATACAAAGTTGAAAACATTTAAATCAATCATTAACCAACCATATGTGAAATATAATTGCGTGCCACATGTGTGCACAATTGGTACACCTGTAATTATTTAAAATTGATAATACATTAAATTATGCAAAAAGTATAAGTGAAAGTAACCGTGATTGCTACAAGTGTGCATGATTCATACATAAACAATGTAAATGAAATATTAATATTATTCAAATGGTTTATAGTGCATAAAATATTTTCAAAAGTAATTTATAATATAGATAATGGTCAAAAAGGTTTGACAAGGAATACAATTAAGATACACAGATTTTGGTACTTGTATTCTTGTTCAATATACCTTTTTGGAATTGCTTGTTGAATTTCTTTAATTCCCCCCAGTATAACCTATTGGATGAACCCCCTGCTACTACTAGTGAAGAGATTGAGGAAAGGAAGCCTGAAAGCTATAGCTCTGACATTCCAACTCTTCTTCAAATATCCATGATTTTGCTTCTACATATCATTATGTGTTTCATTCTTTCTATATTTTAGGGGGAAATGTGCTTGAATGTTTTTGTTGATGGTCATACTTTCATTTACACAAAGAATCTTTGTGCGATACCAAATGTTTCGAGAATGTTATTTTTTTGACCTCTGGTATTGAATTGTGAAAAATATTTTCTTGGTATATTGTTGAGAACAATAGGTTATTAAATTCCGTGGAACGAAATGCTGGCACTTGAATGGGTTCTTACGTTGAGCAACTTCAGTAGTGAATGTTGCGATACTCATATTTGACTGCTTGTGTTATTTTCCTTCCTATTTTATTTCCCACATAGCTTCGGCTAGGATGGAAAGTTTCCCAAGTACTTCTCTGTTTGACAATCTCAAGCATTTGAAGAAGTTATTAACTTGGTTTTGGCAAATGATATTAATTCTTGGGCAGCAAGTTCTGTTTAAAAGACGTCCATAACTTGTGTCTATGGTCCTTATGTCTAATTTAGTTAGTTTTCAACGTCACCTTTTAAAGTGTGGTGTGTCGTTTTTATTAGATTGATTTCATGTTAATAGTGTATCCAAATCTTCTAGAGCTATGATGCAATCTATTGGGCTTTGAAATCAATAATTATTACTACTTTGGAATGTCAATATTTTTGTGTTTGTAAATTAAATGCAAAGTTGAAAAAATTTAAATCAATAATTTATGAACCAACCATATGTGAAATAAAATTGCGTGCCACATGTCTACAAAATTTATTCACCTATAATTATTTAAAATTGATAATAAATTAAAATATGCAAAAACTATAAATGAACATAATCGTGCGTGTTGTATGTGTGCATATTTCATATAAAATATGTAAATGAAATATTAATATTATCCAAATGGTTGATGAAATGAATAAAATATTTTCAAATGTAATTTATAAGATAGATAATGGTCAATAAGGTTTGACAAGGAATATTTTTAAGATACACCGATTTTGTTACTTGTATTACTATTCAATATACCATTTATGAATTGCTTGTTGAACTTCTTTAATTTTTTTATTTCCCTTTAGTATAACCTAATGGATGAACCCCCTGCTACTAGTGAAGAGCTTGAAGAAAGGAAGCCTCTCTGACATTCCAACTCATCTTCTAGAAGCGTATTATTTAAAATCAATTAAACATCCATGATCTTGCGTGTACATATCTTTATGTGTCGTGGACTTTCTTTATTTTTGGGAAAAAAGTGCTTGGATATTTTTGTTGATGGTTATACTTTCATTTACACAAATAATCTATGTACGATGCCAAATGTTTCAAGAATGTTATTTTTTCGACCTCTGGTATTTAATTGTGAAAGATCTTTTCATGGTCTATAATTGAGAGCGGTAGATTACTGAATTCCATGGAACAAAATGCGGGCATTTTATGGGTTCTTACGTCGAGCAACTTCAATAGTAAATTATGCGATACTCATATTTGACTGCTTGTGTTGTTTTCCTTCCTATTTTATGTCCTGCATAGCTTCGGCTAGGAAGGATATTTTCCCAAGTACTTCTCTGTTTGACAATCTCTAGCATCTGAAGTTATTACCTTGGTTATGGCAGATAATATTAAATCTTGGGCAACAAGTTCTGTTTAAAAGAAGTCAATAACTTGTGTCTATGGTCCTTGTGTCAAATTATGAATTTTTCCTTGATGTATGCATTTAGTTAGTTTTCAACGTCAATGGAGATACCCTTTTTAAATTGTGGTGTATCGTGTTTATTCAATTGATTTCATGTTTATAGTGGGTTCTCCCAATAGTGTATCCAAATCTTCTAGAGTTATGGTGCAAATATTTTTTATTCTTCCTTCTCTTTTGGGTTTTGTAATCAACAATTATTACTACCTAGGAATGTCATTATTATTTTTGGTTGTTAATTTAAATGCAAAGTTTAAAACATTTAAATCAATCAGTTATGAACCAACCTATGTGAAATAAAATCGCATTCCACATGTGTGCAAAATTGGTGCGCCTATAATTATTTAAAATTGATAATAAATATGAATGTGCAAAAACTATAAATGAAAGTAACCGTGCATGCTACAGGTGTGCATAATTCATACATAAAATATGTAAATGAAATTTTAACACTATCCAAATGGTTGATAAAGTGTATAAAATATATACAAAACTAATTTATAAGACAGCCAATGGTCAAAAAGGTTTGACAAGGAATATTTTTAAGATACATAGATTTTGTTACTCGTATAACTATTCAATATACCATTTATGAATTTCTTGTTGAATTTATTTAATTTCACCCCCCCCCCCCCCCGAGTATAACCTCATGGGTGAACCCCTGCTGCTTCTAGTAAAGAGCTTGAGGAAAGGAAGCCTCTCTGACATTCCAACTCTTCCTTAAGAAGCATATTATTTAAAATCAATTAAATATCCATGATCTTGCTTACACGTATCTTTATGTGTCGCAGACTTTCTTCATTTTAGGGGGAAAAAGTGCTTGAATGCTTTTGTTGATGGTCATACTTTCATTTACACAAAGAATCTTTGTACGATGCCAAATGTTTCAAAAATGTTATTTTTCCAACCTCGGGTATTGAATTGTGAATGATTTTTTGTTGGTATATAATTGAGAGCATTAGATTACTAAATTCATTAGAAAAAAATGCAGGCACTTGAATGGGTTCTTACGTCGAACAACTTCAATAGTTATATTGTGATACTCATATTTGACTACTTGTGTTGTTTTCCCTCCTTTTTTTGTCCTACATTGCTTCGGCTAGGAAGGAAGTTTTCCTATGTACTTCTCTGTTTCACAATCTCGAGAACTGAAGTTATTTCCGTAGTTCTGGCAGATGATATTAAATCTTGAGCACTAAGTTTTGTTTAAAAAAGTCTATAACTCATGTCTATTGTCCTTGTGTCTAATTATGAATCTTTCCTTGATGTACGCTTTTAGTTAGTTTTCAACGTCAATGTAGATACCTCATTTAAATTGTGGTGTATCATTAGATTGATTTCATGTATATAGTGGGTTCTTCCAATAGTGTATCCAAATCTTCAAGATTTATGGTGCAAACAATTTTATTCTTCCGTCTCTTTTGGGTTTTGAAATAAAAAAATATTACTACCTTGGAATGTCAATATTTTTTCTGTTGTTAATTTAAATGCATCGTTGAAAACATTTAAATCAATAATTTATGAACCAACCATATGTGAAATAAAATCGCGTGCCACATGTGTGCACAATTGGTGCACCTATAATTATTTAAAATTGATAATAAATTTAAATATGTAAAAAGTATATATGAAAGTAACCGTGTGTTAGAGGTGTGCATAATTCATAAACAAAAAATATATATGCAATGTTAATACTATCCAAATAGTTTATAAAGTGTATAAGATCTTACAAAAGTAATTTATAAGATAGATAATAGTCAAAATGGTTTGATAAGGAATATTATTAAGAAACGCAAATTTTGTTACTTGTATTTCTGCTCATTATACCATTTATGAATTGCTTATTGAATTACTTTTATTTTTATTTTTTCTTCAGCATAACCTATTGGATTAACCATCTTCTTCTACTAGTAAAGAGCTTGAGGAAAGGATGTATGAAGGTAATAGCTCCGACATTCCTACTCTTCTTCAACAAGCGTATTCTTTAAAATATATTAAATATCCATGATCTTGCTTGTGCATATCTTTATGCGTCGCGGAATTTCTATATTTTATGGAAAAAGTGCTTGAATGTTTTTGTTGATGGTAATACTTTCATTTACACAAAGAATCTCCGTGCGATGCAAAATGTTTCAAGAATGTTATTTTTAAGACCTCTGGTATTGAATTGTGTTTCTTGGTGTATTGTTGAGAGCAGTACATTACTAAATTCCGTAGAATGAAATGCGGGCACTTTATAGGTTCTTACGTTGAGCAACATTAATAGTGGATATTGCGATAATTATATTTGACTTCTTGTGTTGTTTTCCTTCCTTTTTTAGGTCTTATGGCTGCTTTGAATGATTTTTTCCACCATTCCCTCAATCCGAGAGCTGAGTTAAATTATTTTTTCTGAGTACTCAGCACCGGATTCATAACTGGTGCATGTAATGAAAAAACCGGTGCCCGTTTTTAGAAAAGCAACGGCTTATGGTTGCGATGAATTATTTTTTCACATCATTTTCCCAACCCAAGAGCAAAGTCAAATTATTTTTTCTAAGTACCTAGCACCGGCTTCATAACCGGTGCGGGTAATGAAAAAACCACTGCCCATTTTCGAAAAAGCAGCTGCTTATGGCTGCTTCGAATTATTTTTTTCACATCATTTTCCCAACCCTAGAGCAATGTCAAAAAAAATTCTAAGTACCGAGCACCAACTTCAGAACCCGTGCTGGTTCAGAAAAATTGGTGGCCATTTTTTAAAAAGCAGCTGCTTATGGCTGCTTTGATTTATTTTTTCATATCAATTTCCCAACCCGAGAGCAAAGTCAAATAGTTTTTGTAAGTAACCAACACCGGCTTCATAAGTGGTGCTAATTTTGGAAGAGCAAAATTATAACGGTAATTACATTTATAGTCATAACATGCACCTATCTTTTCCTTTTCACGAAAAAATCACCCCTCCCCCACAATTTGAACACTCTCATCAACCCTACAATCAATCGCCATGGACCTTCCGCCTACTAAAGCTCCACCCACATCGTCCAAGTTTGGAAATACAGATGGGAACTCAGGACATTCTGCTCGGACAGGCCAATCAATCTCTTCTTCGAAATAACACTTTTTCCCATGTAGGCCGACATGCCACTTCTCGTTGCTAGGATCCCGAAAATAAAAATCCTGTCATACGTGGGAAGCTAAGATGAACTTGTCATCCTCGAACCCAACTCGGTTAAGGTCCACCAGTATGAAACCCATGGGTTTCTCCATATGAACCTCGGCTACATTATCAACCCACCTGCACTTGAAAACCAGTACTTTGAACTCAGCATAGTCTAACTCTCAAATATCGTCACCCACCCCATAAAATGCCATCACTGACATGATAGGGTTTTTATCTTTCTTGCTAGACTGCCACATCGATTCAGATTCAATGTAAACTCCATTGCAATACGGTTTTCCCTTGCTGTCTTTTTCATCCGTTGCAAAACTGAATCCGTTAATATCACACCCTAGGTATCTTCTAATAGTGCAGTTCGATCTTCTTGTAAAGGCACGAAGTTTACTAGGCATGTCGTTCACATTGCAATGATTATAAAACTATTTGACGAATGTGGATGAATGATCTAGTTGTATAATGTTTGAAGGCCAGTCTGGGTATAGTGATCCCAAATACGACATGCACTCTTCAACATAGATTCCAGTCTCACTACTATTCCATAAAATATTAAGGTGATCTATCATCAACTCAGCATTGAAGGATGTATGAAGTGTACCTTTCGAACGTGCAACCTCATTCTTCCGACCAAAGTGAACTTGTTCCAGCAATCCAACTGATTTCTTATCGACTAAGTTTGCAATATAGTATTTAATGATCTCATTGGTCAATTACCTTTGCATGATACTCGCATCCAGTTGGCTACGATTGTGAACGTAACCTTTGAAAACACTCGTGTGCCGCTCGAAAGGGTACATCTAGTGCATGTCAATCGGACCACATGGATGAATTTCCCTAACCAAATGAATGATTAGATGAACCATGATGTCAAAGAAGGATAGAGTAAAGTACATTTCCAGTTGACATAACACTAATGCTCCCTCTCGTTCCAACATATCAAGCGCCTCCCTGCTTATAATTCTTCATGTAGATGGAGTTGAGGAAGAAACACAGTCGCATAATGCTAAATCGCACATCCTCTTCCATAACACTACGCATGGTAATGGGTAACAATTGTTGCATGAGAACGTGAAAATAATGGGATTTCAAGTCATTCATACACAAATAACTATTCACAAAAGTACTAACATTAGAAGAGTATCAGGATAGTACCTTGATCCCTTGGATACACTGGCAAATCGATCACCTCTCATCCACTGACACATTGTATGGAGCAGGGGGAGGTAAGTTTGCTTCCCTCGCACCTTCGGGGGTAGGTCGAACCGAATTCCAAACTCCAACAAATCCTTCCGCGCATTCAAGCTACCAATCAAACTCTTGCACACATTCTTCTTAATGTGCATTACATCTGAACAGTGCCGAACCTCTCAGTAAGATAAATCAAAGAAAATTGACCTCTTCTTCCACGGTCCATCAGGCCCTGTACCAACCTTCTTCAACTTCTTCCATAGAACAAGATTCAATTTCTTCACCTTGTTGTGTATGACAACCCCCTTCAATGGTCTTGGTGCCTTCCTTGCCTTCTTCCCACCAACAAACTGAAATGTGTCCTCACGCAACTTGTACTTTATCAGGAGGAATTTCCGGTGACCCAAGTACACGGTCTTGCGACCATTCTTCAGCTGTTTGTAATCTGTGGACTCTTCGCATATGGGACACGCCTTGCGCCCTTTCACCACATAACCCGATAGATTTCTGTATCCTAGAAAATCATTTATAGTAAAAAAAACACTGTCCTCAGATTGAAGACCGATTCCCTCAAACCATCAAAAACATCAACACCTTCAGACCTTAGAACCTTAAAATCATATATCAGAGGTGCCAAGTACGTATCAACGTCATTTTTGGGTTGTTGTGGCTCAGAAATCAACAAAGGCATCAACACATATTTCCTATTCATACACAAATAAGGTGGAAGGTTATGTACAGCCAGCATTACCGGCCATGTTACCTCGAAGACATGTTGCCGAACGGATTCATTCCATCCACACACAAAACCATACGCAAGTTTCTTGGCTCACTTGCAAAGTTCTAATACCACTTATCAAACATTTTCCATTGATCGTCATCAGCTGGATGACAGATCACTTCATCCCTTGGAGAACCCCTACCTATGTACCAAGTCATGTTGTTTTTATCATCGACATTCTTGAACAATCTCTTCAACCGGGGAATAATTGGAACATACCACATGCATTTCGCAGGAACATGTTTCCTTGAATTTACCACAACTTCTCCATCAACAACCAAATTTCTCTATTTCTTATAGCTTGACACATGGCATATGGGGCATGCCACCTCCTTTTCCAATTCACCCCTGTGCAAAGCACAATCAATCGGACAAGTATGTATTTCTGTATACTCCAATCCCATCGGACAAAGGTTGTCTGGTATCCCGTTACCCACCAGAATCTTCTTATTCAAGAACTTTAGCAACTTGTTCTTGCAAGTGTCGCTCCATGTACCAAGACCTTTCATACTAAACAATTCCATCAAAAATGATATCACTGTATCCCTCTCATTGCAACCGGGATACAACGACTTCTCCTTCTCACCTAAGAAATTTGACAAAACCTTAGCCCCCCAATAAATTCATCGAAAACCTCCTCACACATTTCATCTAAATTTAAGTCTCCGAAACACTCTCCCCCACTACCTACAACCACCTCTGGCGGTGTGTTCCCACCATGAAACGTCCAAACCAAATATTTTTTCAAACCCTCTCCTAAGCAAGTGAAGTTTCATGATGTCTCTATCGCCAACGGGGTTACGATTCTTGCAATCACGACATGGACATAACACTCGCTCCTCACATCCAACGGCGTGCTATAAAAATTCCTCCACGAAAGCAACATATTCTTTGCTCAACCGACTAAAGCTGTAATACACATGCTTACACCTCTCTATTGCACATTCCATCTCTAAAAATTAATGAATGTAGGAGAATTATAGTTCAAGACAATGATAATGGCTACACAAGATTCTTCACATTCAAAATCAATTCGGCAAAAACCTGTTATACAACTCGGACCACAACATTCAAAACTTACACAACAATTTCACATTCCTAAAAAAGGTATTAAAGATATCAAGAAATCTAGAAAAGAATCACATTTCTTCCATTAATGCAAGAATCTTTAACATGATCAAACACACCAAATATATGCATACAAACCATTTCTAACATATTACATCAATGATAATATGCCAAACAATGTAAAACCTAACCTTTGTGGGTATTCATTGGAGCATTTAATGTCAAAACCCTCCCAAAAACACCATTAATGACTTTCTCTCCCCGAAATACTACTTTTTACCCTCTAATGAATAGTGGTAGGTAAGCATTAACTGCTTTTCCAGCACTGGTATATTGGCTACAAACCAGTGCTAGAATTTTCCCTCTCAAAAATACCCGCCAAAATGACTATTCAATGAACTTCAGCACTAGTTTAGTCCTCTCAATAAAACCAGTGCTGAACATATAAAAATTTTAAACCTACTTCCATATGGGCCCCAATTTTCAAGCACTAGTCAAAGGCACCGACAAGCTACTTAATGTCAGTGCTAATATTTTCCCTTTATTTAGGTGCCAAAGACATTTAAGCGCACATGAAAACAATCCAAGCACCAATCCCCTGCACGTTCTTTATTTGTAGCGGTGCTAATCCATATGTATGGCACCGGTAAAAAAATAGCGGTTCTGATAATAATCAACAACACCGGTTTTCTACTGTTTGATCAAAATACCGGTGCCTTACATATTGTTAGCACCGGTATAGATGTCCCCCTGGCAAAGTATCGATGCCTAAATTCCTGTTTTCTAGTAGTGTTTCCTTTAGTAATACCTAATGTATAAACTCCTAGCTACAACTTATGAGAGCTTAAGGAAATAATCTCTGAAGGTAATAGTTTTGACATTTGATACTTCGATGTGATTGGCTCTAATGGTAGTCTTAGGTTGATATAGTTATGTCTACACTCTGGCTACAAGTGAGAACCACTTATTCTTGGTGTGCCCTTCTCGTTGCCGCATAGGCCTTTGTTTAGTATTGTAATATTGACTAGTGCCTTTGTGTATCTCTCTTTTAGCCTCTCGGATTCAAGATTAGAATTGCAATATTTAACTAGCATTTCAATGTAAATGAGTTTACCCCTTATCATATGTTGGAATTGCACATTGTGCAAATTTAAGCTTAACAGAGAAGGGATGGGAACCCTATAAAACCCTCATCCTAGAGACGATTTATCAAAAAATTGTAATAAAATAATGTAATTTTTTAAAAACTACTGTGAATCATTCAAAACTCTACTCAAAAGTTACAATTAGAAAAGAAATAAACCTCATAAAACTATGCATAAACATCATTTATATAGCATAAATATCATCAAACTAAAATATATTGTAGAAAACATTACCCATTGCAATGAAACATCATCCACAACAATTGCAGAAAAACTGAAACAATTTTAAAAAATCATCTTAAACAAAAATTGAAAAATACACTACACAACAATGTTTTGATTTACTCGACCTTTTGGTGATGATTTACTCTTTCAAAGTTGACCAATTTCATTTGCTAAAACTGACAAGATTAAAAAAAATTAGGTTAAAAAATGGGAAAAAGAAATTCTGAAGAATGAGATTTACATGAAAAAAAAGAAAAGGAAGAAGAAGATTAACAAGTTCACAATCGGGTAAAATCTTATTATGAGTTTCTTCTTCCATCTCTTGCGTATAAATACAAGTGAAGACCAAACCAAATCTTTACAGAATTCATATTACAATCAATCATAATCTAATCCTTCCAAATGTATCTAATCATAATCAATTACAATCTAAAACAATCGCAATAACCCCATCACGTTGGAACTTGCAGATCAAAAATGTCAAACTTGAAAAGAAGATACATAAACTGATGTTTGTCCAATGCTTTTGAAAATATATCAGCTAACTGCCCCTCAGTGTAAACAAAACTCGAAGAAAAAAAAACCTCACTAATAGCATCATGAACATAATGACAATCAACCTCAATGTGCTTAGTGCACTCATGAAACACCAGATTCTGAGCAATGTACAAAGAAGACTTGGTATCACAAAACAAATGCATAGGATGAGAATAAGAAATGCCCAATCCATCAGAAGAGCCTTAAGCCACTTCAACTCAGAAGTCAACTCTGCCAATGAACGATACTTTGCTTTTGCCGAAGAATGAAAAATAGTGTGCTGCTTCTTGGTCTTCCAAAATATAGGAGAACCACGAAGGAAAAAAATCCAGCTAGAAAGAGAACAACAAGTCAAAGGACAACTAGCCAAATCATAATTACGCCATCCAGAAAAAGTAATACCATAGGCAGAACTGACCAAACTGTCCTATCCTGCGCAACCCTTCAAGTAGCGCACAACACGCATAGCTACCTCTCAATGCTTCAGTCTTGGCTTCTGCATGAATTGAGACAAAATACCAACAGAATAAGCCAAATCAGGACACGTAAATGACACGTAAATCAGACGACTAACAAGATGATGATAAGTTTCCAAATTAATCAAAAACTTGCCCTTCGCAAGAGCCAATGAATGATTCTTCTAGATCGGAAAACCAGTAGGTTTCAAACCCAGTAGGCCAACCTTACTAACAATATCCAAAGTATATTTCGATTGACATCTTGTTTTTACATCTTAAAATCAATTGGTACTAAGTGAAGGTGACCCAATACCTTATATGTTAGTCATGTTGTCTTTAAAAACTGATGTGGGAATTTATATAAGCAGGCCATCTCTCATGCAAATGTGAAAAAAAAAATCCATGACCCAATAGCATGCCCAATTAAATGAGGATCCCAACATCGGACCAATTGAACCTGTTCACTTGTGTACAGTTGACTTAATACTTACTTTACTTATTATAATTTGGATAGAAAATTTGGGAGACAGCTAGTGAGGAATCAAAGAAGACAAAATATACCCCTTCGAGTGGGGATAGCATTTCTCTTCTCCATATCTATGGAGTTTTGAAAAATCCAAACATCTCAGAGATAGATAGAGAGGTAGGAATTTCTCGAACGAACCGCACTCCTTCGTATACGTCATACTCCAAAAAGCCTGCCATAACTATACTCAACAGATGGAGTTGCACGAGTACCAGTTTGTGAGCCAATATTCTTTGCTAAGGAAGGATTGCCTTCTGCCAACCATAAATTCATGGATGTTAGAGAGATTGTTGGACATGTGGTTGATTGGACAGTGCCTTTGGTAGGCCAAGATGAGAACCCACGAAGGAACAGGAGCCGGACGTGCCTGCGAAAGATTTTGAGGACAAGGAATGGGAATTCCTAGAGGTCCCCGATGACGAAGAGGTAAATGATTAAAATATTTTGTACAATTCATTTACTATGCATATATACCCCAAGTTCAATTCCTGATTGCAAAAATGACATTGTTTTCCTATAATGTGTAACAGGCTACCTTGACATCGACGGCCATCAGGATCCACGACAGTTACAGACTAGGGAAACCATATCTTATGGACCTAAAATTCAAGCCTCCGAAACTGGTAAACCAATTTTTCTTTACTAATTTTTAATTCAACACTTTTCTTATACCTAATTCTTTCCATTTAAAATTTTCACAGGCAGCTTGTAAACAAATGTAACTTGACTTAATATCTAGACATGAGGGAATTCATTAAACATTGTAATGAGTTAGCAAAGAAAATGAATGCTAAGGGAAAGGTTGCGTAATACACCGATTTCCCACAATCCAGATTTGCCAAAACAAATAGATGTTGCCTCGATATCGAGAAAATGTTGGAGTTCGGAGCCAGGCTTGGGAATTTCCATAGCATGACATGGTTATCGAACGTTCAGATGGATTTGTGGATGGCGTAAGTTTCAAATTTAACATTGACAAATTCATATTTCACATACAATGGATAACATAAACTGCACTGTACTCTTACAGGGATCTTTTAAAAAAAGCAGAGGAAAACAACATGGGCATAATACAATATTGTGTCGCAAACACGGGAAGGAACGACACCGGTCATGAAGAAGATGAAAAAAAATTTTGCTTATCCTTATCTGGGAGACGATGGCTGCATTCGAAGCAGACATTTATTTAGTACCCTACCTCAAGAGGTCTGAAATTTGTTTCTAAATGTTTAATTTCCTATATAAACATATTCCTAAAATATTAACTTGTTACGTATTAATGCGGGAAACATTGGTTCCTCATCATCATTTGTCCTAGTACAAACCATGTTTTCACCATGGACACAATGACTGGTGGTATAAAACTCGATGATTATGTCGGATTCCAAGTGATTTCAAGGTATTTCTATCCATTCAATTAAACTTCATTTTTCCCTTCAACGATTTTTTATTCATAATTGAAATTAATGAATCTGCAAGCTTGCATGTAAATATAAGAGGGAGAAGAGAGAGAATGAACCCTCAGCCGATTTCACCTAGAACATAACAAACATTAGCGTAATTATTCATAAAAATATTTTAAAACTACTTTATAATAATTGTTTTTTCCAAACACTGACTAAACATTGGGTATTGATGTTTTCTATATTAGCATTGCAAATAAGGGGGTTGCTGGAAATGCGGCTATTATATCATGTTTTTCCTGGAAGAGCTTGATATGAATCTCCTTGCAAAGTCTCTGGATTGCAAAATATCGGATATTTATTTAGGCTGAGAATTCGCCCAACTCAGTATAAATGCACGAAATTACAGCGTCTAGCCCGCAGGGTACACCCAACTCCGACTTGCTCTCTAAATAGCCCGCAGGTTTAGATCACAGGGGTTCTTTATAAGCGTCCAGTCCGCAGGGTACAATTAAAAAGGAGATTGAAACTTAAATAGGCCGCAGGTTTAAGCAACAAATGAAGATAATGAGAATGTCTCAAAATTCTAAATATATGATTGATGAAAAAGTTGTAATAAAAAACTCGGTTGAACCCTCTATTTATAGAGGTAACATTCGAACCAATACCTTAATTACAATTGGAATCTGATTCAACTTATGGAACCTTTAAGAAGCTAAAACTATATTTAACTAAACTACATAATTTAAATATAAATGATGACCATATTCATCCAATTAAATCAATCCAAATATTGGATGAATTCTTGAATGAATCTA
>JAULKJ010158659.1:0-14646 GCA_032355405.1 Rubia balearica | reverse complement strand
AATATTTTATCGTAATTTCTTCTAATTTGTAGTTTAAACTTTGGTCTTTCAATAACTTATGAAAAGACCGTCTTTCAAGAAACGAACTCTTTTATAAATTTTGTGTCCTCATTAAAACAAAATTATTTTTATTTCCTTTGGAAATGACATACCTTTCTAAGCTATGTTCGGCAGAATTGTGTTTATAAACAAAGTGGCTTATTTTAAAAGTAGGGGAAGACCACATTCTGTTTTTCCCCCAAAATTACTTTCTGCTTTTAAAATAAACTGTTTTTTTATCATTTTATCAAACACTAAAATGTATTTTGCAAAGTATCTAATAAACTCTTTCAAATCATCTTATAAACTCCACCAAGGCCTGTGGTGTCGGGCAGGTGGGGGCGCTGCTGGCGAGCGTTATCGCCTTTTTGGTCCAATGTATTGTAATCCTCATCATTGATGAGGTGTGTCATTGATTTGATATTAATGCACCACAATAAGGTTTTTTATATTTTATCATGGTATCAGAGCAGATTCGATCTGGGACCCCTTATCTTTAACCATTTTCCTCGAGCTTCCGCCGCGTTCCCGCCACTGCTTGCCGTCCAATTTCCATTCGCCGACAGCCGCAGCCATCCTCTAGGTTGTCGAGATTGTCTGAGCCGTCTACCGATCCGATTTGCCACTGTATATCTGATTCGATCCTGCTACTATGTCGAATCCTGAATCTGTATTCGCCCGTGATGCTGCAGAACGTGCTCGCATCGCTGCCGTTATCCGCTGCTCACCGCTACGTGTTGCCGCAACCTGATCGACTGATTTCTACTGATCTACAACATGTCGAATTCTGAATCCGATGTCATAGCTACTACGGCTAATGAAATTGAATACTACTCTATTGGCTGGCTGGCTGTTACTGATATTGTTGTTGCTGCTACTTCTACCGCTACTGAAGTTGAATCTCGATCTATGGTGATTTGTTTTATTTTTTAGTTTTTTTCTCGATTAGCAATTTCATAATCTTCTTCTCAATTTGGACAGTTTTTATCATCATGCTCCAACTTGAAGGAAGGTGATAAGAAAATAGGTTATGCTAGATGATAATTTTCTTATAGAATTTAGAATGCTATTCCTGTTAGACTTTACTTTGTGGTAACCCTATACATTGTAACTCTCATCATTGATGAAGTGTGTCATTGATGTGATATCAATGCACCATAATAAAGTCTTTTATATTTTATCAGAAATACTACTCCATTCGTCCCTTTTATTGTGTCTTACTTGAATAGTGTTCAATAAAGTTGATGTTGTTTGAATTGTAAAAAACTATACATATATAAATATGAAAATTATCGTGTGAAATATCACTACTATCATCTTTACACATATTTTAGAATATATAATTTTTATAATTTATTGTTATACAAAAATTAAGATATTAAAATTAAAAAATTATTGATGAATAGTGTAAAAACATGAAGTAAGACAGAAAAAAAGGGACGGAGGGAGTACTTGATTAAGTGTTAATGTTAAATACTTCTTCCGTCCCAATTTAAATTGCAAAGCAATCATTATCACGTTGTTCAAGAAATATGTTTGATCATTAATATGGTCACTTACGTATAATAATGACATAAAAATTTGATATTTAGAAACTAATTGTTACAGCGAATTCAACAATACCACATATGATGATATTGTTGCTCATATAACTATTTAAATATGCGGTTATACTTTGATAGATAATAGTGTCAGAAAGTAACTATGCAATATAAGCTCGGATGGAGGGAGTATGAATTTACTTATCGTTTTTTGTCTCTATCTTGGCTTATTATATTTTGATACATAATTTCTTTAGTTTTCCTTACCAATTTCCTGAATACCTATCTTTAGTTAGTGTGTCAAAGAAAAATAATATAATTATTTTAAAATTTTACATTATTTATATCTTTTACATCTCTTATTGTTTTACTTCAAAGTTATCTCAAAGTGTAGTCGGAGAAAGAGAAATAAAACAAAATTATTCTTGTTTAAATTTTATTATTTCCTACATATTGAATTATTTAGGGCCGGGGTTTCACACACTACATTACTGCCCTTTGGTGCACAAAAATCGTAAGACCGATTTCGGCCTAAATAAAGTCACAAAAATGGTCTCATATCATCTGCCTTGCGTGAAAATAAAGAAGATGAGACCAGTTGTAATGGGTCATGAAGTAGAAAAAACCACTTCGTGAAAAAGAAAAGGGGGCTCGAAAAATCAGAGTTTTCAATCGCAGCAAGAGAAGATAGTTGGAACAAAGCCTATGTTACTTTAAGGAAAAGCTGAGAGAGAAGCAGAATGAAGTTGGGATACGGTGAAAGGGAATCTTCTAGAATGACAGGAAGGAGGTCGCCGTTCACAAAGAGGATATAGTTGTTTAAGGCGGACCCTAAGCTAAAGATACCCCCCAACCTGGGGCAGTATATGGAGAAACTAACCCTGAAGAACACTTTCACACCTTCTCCACCAACATTGCCACCTTTTCCATCCCCCAGGCCATTTGGTGTAAGGTGTTCGCAACAATTCTCACACTAGCGGCTAAGGTTTGGTTCAAGAACCTGGAGGATAAGACCATAGACAATTCAGTCAGCTGGACCGTAAGTTCTTGGCACATTTCTTGGAACGGGGGAAATTCCAAACAACCAGGTCAGAGTTGTTGGCAGCTAGACAGATGCCAGCCGAGACGATAGCGAACTACTAGGAGAGATTCAATGATGAAGTGAATTAGGTGGAAAAAAAAAGCAATCAATTCCTGGTCGAAATGGCCTGAGACACGAGCTGTTGTGGAGATATTGCACCTTGCACCCTCCAAAGCACATAGAAGAGGTGATGAAAAGGGTTGGCAACTTCAGCAGGGTAGACCACGCAAACAAGGGGGGAGAGAGATGCTGAGAGGATCAGGATAACTAAGAAACAAGGCAGGGGGAGATAAATACAAGAAGAAAGCCAAACCAAGGAACGAGGGAAAATCAATATACGACAAGAAGTTCACCACCCTGATAAAGACCCCCAGGAAAATATATGCATTGGTAGCCTCCAAGGGCATCCTGGAGCTTGCGAGAAAGATGAAGCTAGCACCCGAAAAGAGGGACAAGTTGCTCTTCTGTAACTATCATGACGACCATGGCCATGATACAGATGATTGCGAACACTTGAAGCGGACCATGATTACTTGTGTAGAGAATGGGATCATCGCGCACCTGGCTAAGGGTGTGAGAGCCTATAACCGGGCGACATACTAGGGCCAGGCCAAGATGGGGGATAACCACCCAGGGGGGGATACAAGGCCGAGGAGGTCGCAGCAGGGAGAAGTCTCTAGAGAGGAGAAAACACCAAAATGAAGGAAAGTAAGTGGCCAGGTTAGAAGAAAATGTGGAGTCGATAGGAGGTAATAAGAGGACCGGAGAGGATGACTACTAGCCAAAAACTATGCATATTTATGCCATAATTGGAGGGAGTGTAGGTGGCAGGACATAATCCCAACAAAAAACATGTTGCAGATGTACGCCAGAGCGCCCCAGTACATAGGAAGCTAGGACCAACCGAAGCAATATTGTTTTGTCCTGATGACCCTATCACAGATAGGCCGACGGGTGGAGACACCATGATCATCACAGTAGGTAATGGAGAGAAGGATCCATAGAGCATACATGGACGACGGAAGCTCAGCGGAGATAGTGTGTTAGCACTGTTTCAAAAAACTGGATTAAAATACAAAAAGGAAGCTAGAGCCAGCGGATGAGAATACGAAAAGGAAGTCGGACAGTCTGGAAATAGGGAATGATCACCCTTACAATGACGGTAGGAGAAGGGAGCAGGAGCAAGACAGTGGACATAGAGTTCATCATTGTGAAAACAAATAGCCCGTACAACCTGATACTGGTCAAACCAGCATTGGCTTTGCTAAAAGGGATAGTGTCAACTTTGCACCTGCTGCTGAAGTTCCGTACAGGAGAGGGAGTAGCAATAGTCAAAGGTGACAAGCAGACAGGAATGGAGTGTCACAAGATCGCTCTAGGAAATAAAAGTAGAGAGCGCTAGAGTCAGCTCCAGGATGACAGGCCCCACACAGCTGAGCCGTTAGGATGGTGATTAGCATAATTGACCCAAGAGAGTTGGGAGACAAAACACAAGATGCCACGGTGGGACGGGAGCAGACAGCACAAATAGGCACATCCCTTCTCCTGGAGATAAAGGGGAATCTATTGAAAGTATTGAAGGAGAATGTAACTGGCTCTGTCTAGAGAGAAGAGGACATGATTGGGGTGTCCAAGGAGGTTATGTGCTATGAACTGTGAGTGGAGCTCACTCACAAGCATGTCGACCAAAAGAGGAGAACACTGTGCATAAAGAAAAATGAAGTGGTGAACAAGCTGGTGGAGCAACTCAGGGAGGTCCTATATTCGACTTGGCTGGCCAACCCGGTCCTGATCAAGAAAGGGGATGGAAGCTGGAGGATGTGCATGGACTATATAGACTTGAACAAATCTTTCCCCAGGGATTGCTACCCCCTGCCTGTCATTGACCAAAAGGTAGACTCTCCTACCAACTATCCTATTAAATGCTTTCTTGATGCTTATAAGGGGTATCATCAAATCCCTATATTGGAATATAATATGGAGAAGAAAACATTCATAACTGAGAGATACGCGCTTGGGTTCCGGATAATGCCGTTTTTCCTGAGAAATGCAAGGGACCACCTATCAATGGGTGGTTGACAAGATATTCTAAGATCAGATAGGGAGAAACTTTGAGGTGTACATGGAAGAAATGGTAATCAAGATCTCCCAGTGTGAGACTTTTATGACAGATGTTGGCGAAATTCCAGAACGAATCAAAGAAATGGGGATGAAGCTGAACAAAAAACACCTGATTTGGAGTAGAGGCTAGAAGTTCCTGGGCCACTTGGTGTCAAATGAGAGACTGATAGTAATCCCAAAGATGGTGAAATCATTGATGAAATTTTAGTCTCCGGGAACAATCAAGGAGGTCCAAAGCCTGAATTGAAAGCTAGCAGCCACAAATCAATTTTTATCCAAAGCTGTAGAGAGAGCCCTACCCTTTTCCAAAACATTGAAGGGGAGCGTTGATAGCAAAGGAAAATTATAATGGGGGGGATTCCAAGGATAAATCGTTTGCAGAATTGAAAAAGCACCTGAAAAATCTCTTGACGCTAACTAGTCCGCAGGAAGGGGAGATCCTGTATTTGTATTTGGCAGCTAGAGACGAAGCAATCAGCGCAGCTCCGGTCAGGGAAGAAAACAAGATACAATGAAAAATATAATGCATGAGCAAGGCCCTATAGGGACTAGAGCATAGGTATACGGGTCAGGAGAAGCTAGCCTTGGCTTTGTTAAATACAGCCAGAAGGTTGCGACAGTACTTCTAGGCTCACCAGATCGTGGTATTGACTAACCACCTGTTGAGGTCAATCTTAATTTGGCTGAAAACTTCAGGAAGATTGGTCGAATGAGAGGTGGATCAGGGTGAGCATAATATTGAGTGTGCTCCTCACATGGGCGATTAAGGAACAAGTACGAGATATCAAAATTCATGGTGGAAATGCTGAAAGAAAGAGTAGCCAAGATGAGAGAGACAATTGAGCTAGCAAAGGAAAATGGTGGTCTGACAGGGCAGGATGTGTAGAAACTGCACGTGGATGGAGCATCAGGAATGGAAAGAGCAGTTGCTGCCCTGGTGATATAAGATTATGAGGGAGTCGAAACGACTTATGCTCTACATTTCAAGTTCAAAGCTTCTAACAATGAGTCAGAATATGAAGCCCTGATAGGAGGGATAGAGATAACAAAAAAACTAGGGGCCAGAAAGCTTTAAGCCTATGGGGATTCAATGTTAGTCACAAACCATTACAATGGGCAGTATGCAGCCAAAGAGCCAACGATGATGAAGTATAGGGACAGGGTCAGAAGCATGGCTGTAGAATTTGAGGAATTTAACATCACCCGGGTGCTCGGATCATAAAACACAAGGGCATATGCCTTGAGTAAACTGGCCTACTCGACACACGCAAACTTGACCAAGTCAGTGCTAGTGGAGGAGCTGGAAAGGAGGTCGACAGACATAGAAATTTTGGGGACAATAATGAATGTAGCCCAAACTTGGATTATAACAATCAATAAATACCTGGAGAAAGACCCCTTGCTAGACGATGAAAATCTAGGGAGAACGGTCAGGAGAAATGAGGTGAAGTACGCAATATGAAATGACTTGTTATACAAGCATGAACATAAATAGCTCTAGCTAAGATGTGTAGACCCAAACATGAAGACACATGTCTTACAAGAGATACATGAGGGAAGTTGTGGTAGTTACCAAGGGAACAGGACGGTGGCCCTGTGGGCTGTTCGAACCAGACATTACTGGCCAACGATGATAACGGATACAAAGAGGGGGTTTCAGGGAATGGCATATGTTCCAGGAACATGCAAGGGTTCAATAACTTCTTGCCGACCAGATGTTGAGCATCATATCACTGTGCCATTACGTACGTGGGGAATAGACATCGTCGGGCGCTTCCCTGAAGCCGCATGAAGAAAGAAGTTTCTAATGGTAGCCATAGATTACTTCACCAAGTGAGGGAGACGGAGGCCTTAGCAACCATTACAGGAAGAAAGACCACAAACTTTGCATGGATTTTTTTTTGGAGATTTGGGATACCCCAAACCATAGTCAGTGACATTGGCAAACAGTTTGGAGGGGAACCATTCAGGTCTTGGTGCACAGGTCTTAAGATAAATTTGCATTCAGGTCGGTAGCTCATCCGCAGGCCAATAGGAAGAAAGAGCCGACAAACAGAACCATTCTTCAAGGGTTGGAATAGAGATCAGGACGGGCCAAGACTGAGTGGGAAGAAGATATGACTAGCATTTTACTGTCCTATAGGAAAACTCCAAGAAAAGAACCTAGAGAGTCACCTTACAAGCTATGCTTCAGGAACGAAATGATTATCCCACCCGAGATAGCGGTGCCCAGCAGGAGAGTGGAAGATTCTTTGGTCGAAGAGGAAAATAGCCAAGCCATCAAGGAAAACCTGGAAATGGTGGATGAGATAAGAGAAATGGTCGCCTTGAAGGAAGCTGCCTATATATTCTTTATGGAGCAACACTATAACAGTCGACTAGAACATAAAGCTCTCAAATAAGGGTACTTAACCCTGTGGAAGAATGAAGCAAGCAGGGACCAGGGAGAAAAGAAGATGGATGCCACATGGGAAGGCTCCTACAAAGTAACGAAAGTGTTAGGAAAAAAAACGTACAAACTAGAAACCATGGAAGGCTTCTCAGTTCCTCGCACATAACACATATCCAATCTCAGAAACTACTATGCCTGAACAATTCTATACCTTGTGAAAGGAAAATTAATGTGAAATGTGTAATATGATTATACTGGTAGTATGATTTATTTTGGTGCAGGTGAGGCGGAGTTCCTGAAGGGATCAAATTTTTGTGAACCCATAAGGGAAATGATCCTAAAGAATTTCACGAAATGTCCCCGCTAGTTTTATTTTGAAGAAGGACCTTAATGCTCAAATGTACAGGTGTCGGGATGACTAGCAAACAGGATTAAAGAACCTTTTAAGGAAAATGCACACCAAGCCTTTTCAAGCAAGGAGATGGGCCTTAACACCATTTAAGGAAAATGTATACCTATCCTTTTCAGGCTGGGAGGTGTGCCTCTGTACCATTTAAGTCAAATGCACACCTAGCCTCTTCAGGCGAGGATATGCGCCTTAGTAATTTTAAAGGTAAAATGCACACCAAGTTTCTTCAGGCAGGGAGATGTACCTTGGCACTTTTAAAGGCAAAATGTACACCATACCTCTTCAGGAAGGGAGGTGCGCCTTAGCACTTTCACAGGAAAAATGCACACCTAGTCTTTCCAGGCAGGGACTTGCTCCTCAGCATTATTTAAGGCAACTACACACCTAGCCTCTCAGGGAGGGAGATGCACCTTAACTTTTTCAAGAAAAAGAACACCCTGACGGTACAAGCAGGAAGGCGTTCTTCACTGCACACTTTATGTATTTCATGCTTAGCTTTTTCAAGCAGGTTGCACTTAAACACGACAATTAGCAAAAAAAACGACAAGAAGACAGATATAGTGCTAAGGCATGGGAAAGATGAAAAACATTAAGAGAAAACAATTCAAACTTCCATCAATAAAGAAAGAGGGAAGCAAGGCACCCCAAATTGTCTTTCCCCCATTCCCTGGGGGACTTTCTTAAAAAACAAATATAAAAGGGGAAGAATCAACTTTTACACACCAGCAAAATATGAAATCAAATTTTCAAACCTTCAAGCTGCCCGTGTCATCCTGAACACTCTGCTCCTCTTAATCTCTGCCTTCAAAAGCTCCCTAGACAACTAAATTCTCTTGGGCGCCTGCCGGGTTAGAGCACCCTGCAGCTTCGATCGCAACATGATATGGGTTTCAGGCTTCATGTTCCGCGAAGGTCATGCCAAGACACAGGAGGGTGAACTATTATGAAAAGGTATTTTTTTGAATGGAACAAACACCTCCCTAATAGCTACTCGAGGTGCGTGGGCATCCGTGATCTCATTGGTTACGTAAAAGGCCTTGAATAGGTGTTCACTAGGAACACCGAAGCATTCTAACTTTGCATAATCTTAGAATAGACACGCAGGATGTCACGCGTAAAAGTCTAATCATTAAAAGCTTGGTGTTTAGCAACATCAGCCTCTACCCTACCTATAGTAGGCTGCAAAGATCCAGTGATACCACGCTCCAACTCCAGGTCACCTTCAGCAGAAGCGGTCCTCTGGAGAAGACGCTGTGATTCTATAAAAAGCTCATTGACATTTTTCCAAAGCTTACCCTTTTCCTGCTGAAAAGCAGCTAGTTCGCCCCTCAAATTTTCAATTTCAAGTAGCACCGCGAAGGTGGTACAAAGGTGTTGAGAGAAGAGTGAAGAAAAAGAAAGTAGGAAAGGCCACAGATAGAATATAAGAGCAAGATATAAAAAAAAGGTAGAGAAATGACAAACCTCGAGGGTGTTAGGACAATAACGATCGGCAAGATCGATTGAGCAAGCAACGTTCAGAGTGATTTCAACAAGATAGAGTTATAATGCTCTAGGAGAACAATTTTTTGACATAAAAGCAGCGCGAGCCAAGGGTCTACGAATCACCCCTGGACCCACCGCAGCGCGAGAACTGGAAGCTTTAGGAACAACCAAGCCGGCGGCCTGAATGGCCCGAGCTTGAGAGCGAGTTGTAGAAGCCGGTGCAGCAGGAGCTTTAGGAGCAGGAACCACGGGAGGTAGAGGAGTAGCGACAGGTGAAGGAGTCTTAGGAACCACCTCTAAAGCAGAGTCCCCCTCCCTTTTAACTGAGCAGCGGTGCTTACGAACAAGACTATCACTCTTTTCTAAAACATTATCGGTATGTTTTGTACTGTCATTAATGGCGATAGAGTGGTCATGGTGGTTCACTTCCCCTTCAATGTCATCAGTATACAGGTGTGGGCGGCTTGAGAGGGTGACACGCCAGGAAAAATTTCCGAATAGGTTGGCGCAGACATCTATGAAAGTGAAAAAAGTGCAGATAAATTTTGCAGCAAGCAAAAGAAACAAAAGCCAAGATTAAAGGGAACATGTAGATAAAACAAGGGTCTATACCCAGGAGAACGCTATGGCCCCGAAAGCCACCTCACCTAAATGAAGATAGGGGAGACCAATAGCGCATATGAAAGAATCTCGAATGGTTGTATCGTATTTAACAAAACACTTCCTACAACACAAAGAAAAACTGGCTCAATAAGATTATCTCCCCAGTGCCAAGACACGTATTCCACCTCTTGGTGGGGCCAGCCAGGAAACTCCTTATATAGGCTTCCCTCTCTAGAACCAGATCTCAATCTATGAAAACAAATTTTATTTTCCATTCAACCCTGGTTGGGAGATGGGTCATCAGCTTAGGACCACCCTGCCGGAACTTCAAGTGCACCCAGCTAGGGGAGTTTGCGGCAGGGTATCAAATAACATGAAATAGGGGTATGGTAGGAGTAAAGCCTAACCCTAAGCATAGCATCTCAAATCCCAAGATAATTTAGGTGGAGTTGGAAGGAAGTTCTGTAAGACTAGGCTCGTAGTAACCCAGGAAAGACTGAAAGAAAGTAGACAAGGAAAAAAGCATATCACAACAGACTAGGTTTTCTATATACACAGCAATCATATGATTGGGGAAATCTAAGACAGTATCCTCCTTCCCTGGGAGGACCACAATGTTGTTTAGATCACCAAATTATACGTTATCATTAGAAAATATTATTTTATACAACCGGAGGATACACCTAACCTCCCCAGGCTTCACATTGCATGGAGACTCTTCTTTAGAAGCACCCACAGTGCAAACTATAATTTACAAGATAGAAAGAAAGCTAAGGGAGAAGAAGAGTATAAGAGGTACCTGACAGGATGGAACGACTAAACAAAGGAGCAAAAGATTGCGATGACAAGAGAGAAATACAAGGGAGGAAAGTAAAAACTAATTGAAGACAATGGTGAATTAATTAAATAAGGCAATACGCCTGCAGGCCCAAAAGATGCATTGGAAGAAGAAAAGATGCTATACTGATGAAACGTTCCCTCTAAAAAGAAGCGATTTTTATGGCAGCCAAAACGCCAAACATTGGGATGACCGACGCATGGAGGGAATTATACCATGCGATGGAACCGTTTAGGACAGAACCCCACAAGTTTCGAGACTTATCAATTTTCAAAAAGGCAATGAAGAAATTTTTCGTCGTAAAATATTGGCCCACACGATCTCAGCCCTACGCCCCGCAGTTGGGAACCCAGGACATGGGGCAGGGGGACTTGATAAGATACTGGCATGAGAGACTTTATCTACATCACTAGCACATACACTGACAGACGACCCAATAATCAAACGAAAAGGGGGAAAGTTGGAATAGGAAACGAGGAATGAGATGCGAGCTATCTCATCAGCCACCAACAATGATATATTAAGGAAAAGAAGCATGAGGGAATTAAGTTCTCTGAATTCTTACTTCCAAAACACGTTCTCGGTACCATACAGGAATCTCCAATCTAACTTTATCGTCGGAGCGGGTGCGGCGAAAAGCTTGCCTGCCTGTCTTTTTATAGGTTTCTTGTAGGTGTTGGTGCGGGCTTAGGACATGAAGCTAGGGATCCTATCGACCAACCAAGTTTACCATTAAAACATACTATATCCTTACGAGCATCTAGATTTTATTTTGCGAACTTCATTGTAGATTGCTCGTAATCACTTTAGGGTAAGGAAATTCTCAAGGATGGTACTAGACCAAAGGCCACATGCTTAATTGTGATAGTAGATGGTAACGTTCCAAGGAGAAAAGAGTCGAAGCCCGGACAAAGCTGAAGACTGGCACATCCACTTTGAATTGCACCAACTGTGCCAGCCGAATAGATGGTGCCTAAGTAAGGGCACGGGCTAAAGAAATTTCATGGACCATGCCATTTTATATACTCGTATGGCTAAGTATGATCATGGACTATGCAATATTGCATGGCCCGTGAACCTTAAATAATAGAAACAAGAAGACTAGCCCATGGCCGCAACATTTTGCACAACTGCACCATTAGTTTGCCAAGAAATCAGCTGTAGCTGGTGCCCTTTAAGGAATCACATGGGCTACCCCATTCAAAGTTCAAAACCCACTCCCAGCCGGTGGCCCGCAGAAAATTGCAAGGCCGCGCCGCTCAGAAGAACGAGAAACAACTTCCAGCTAGCGGCCCCTGCACTATTGCACGTGCCGTGTATTATTACAAGGGTCGTGCTGCCTCCCAACAAGGGCTCCCATTATCTTTTTTGGCCTCTTTAAGGCCCATTTCCTATCTAATATATAAGGAAGCCTATGTATACTTGGGTTTATGTTTTGGCATTAGTTGTAATTAATTTTCTCTTAGTTTTCTAAGAGTAGGTAGAGAGAGAAAGAGAATAAGGCTTCTCTCGTCTTTTAATATTCCTATTTTTTCCCTAGGGTATTGAATCCAATTGTAAAATTGTGTTTAATCCTTAGGGAGTAGTTTATTTTGTTTGGGGATCTAATTTTTATTAATGATTTGATAGAGATTTTGTGAGATTTTAGATTACCCAAACTTAGATGTATATAAATATTACACTTGACTTGTTCTTTACATTTTTGAAATGATGCATGCTTGTTTTACTCTTTGATACACCATTGTAGTATGTAACATGAATCGCGCTAGTCTTGTTACCCCTGGGAGTGTCCGGTTAGGATATGGAGGATCGCGAGTCCCGGATATGTGATTGTATAAACATAGACCGTGAGAACTGAATCCACATGCACGTATGCCTAATTTCAATTAGGTTAAGGAACACCGATAGCTAAGTATAATGGTATGTAGTAACTATGGTTGTAGTTTAGCACCAATGTCAATTTTAATCTTAGAGTCATCATAAGATGCCTATCACTTTGCCTCTACAGGTATAGGGAGAAGAGTTCATAGTGGAGGCCAGGTCGTAATTATTTAGGGGAAAGAGAAGTACAGATCAGTTGGACAGCACGTCACTTTCCCTAATTACGGAGGGGGCGTTGATAGAATATATGTGAGCACCTTAGTGTGACAGACATTGGGAAGTGTTAACTATCAACCCCACTGTGTGACATACAAATTCGGATAGGTTTATATGTCTTGAATTTCATATAATCTAGGATCAAAATCTTTTACCCGTCATGTAACGCCAATGTCTCAAATTCTTAGCTAAATGTAGTTTAATCTCTTTCTTTGCATGTCTAGTAGTTTATATATTAAAAAACTCCAAAACCATAATTGGTGCAATAGATATTCCTGATACACAATTGGATTTATGACGCGATTACCAGTTTTGCGTAGTTAACTTTTAAATTTCAAGAATCTCTGTGGATGACCCGAACATTCCACTAGCTACTCTTTGGCAGTTTGTAGTGAGTACATAAGTGATAGTATAAAGTTCCACCTTTGTGAAGCGCTCTGCGGGTTAATTTTATCTCTCGAAAGGTTGGTTTCGTTAGCGACCCCGTGGAGTGCGAATCAATTATCACATTACTAAATGCTATAGTATTTTTTCAAGGATAAAGGACCATACCCCATCAAACTTTTGGCACGTGAAAGGTAGGTGCTTTATTTAATTGTAAAGAATTATCAACAATTCCGTAGTCTATCTACCATATGATAATCTGGCATACATAATATATTTTCCATACATCATTCTCAAAAGGGCTTGTTAATACTTTCCAAAGTATTTTTCAACGACTTGATATTAGTACAGTTATATGACCTAAGGGGTATTAATGGCATAGTTCATTTTGTGAGAATTTTGGAATCATGTTTGTGAATTGAATGTTTGGTTGGTTCCTTCATGTTTGTAAATAGTATTATGTCCAAACATAAATGCAATTTGAATGACATTCCATGTCCGGCATCAATTCATGAATACGCATTTTAAAAATAATTTTGTTCAGCTTGGCCAATATTGCTCAATTAAAACAAACACATTGGTCAAAGCGAGACCAAAAGAGTGATGTTGCAACAGGTTCAATTAATCTCACCAACATTACTAGAACATGAAGTACGTCGGTGTAATCAAACGATGTTGCATAATATTCAACACCCACTACATAAAACCTACGACGTTGCAACACTAATCCTTTTCACTGACGCGCAGTGGCATCAATTACATTATACAGAACGACGTCATTCCAAATATCCCATTTTAGAGTAAAAAAATCAAAGGATAAAACAAAGGCTTAGCAAAAAGAGATTAATGAAGTAACTAGTAGTCTTGAGCTTGGAAAACCCAAGTTATAAATTAAAACAATAGATTACAAAAATATAACAGTGTTCTTAATCTATTAGATTATGTCGAGGAATGTTACATCGTTCCAAATAGTCGACCTATTATATAGAGAGAATAGGAAATTAAGCCTAGCGTGGCAGACTAGCCACTTTCGTTGATGGAGCAGCACCCGCACTGCCTCAGCGAGCAGCTAACATGCAGGCTACCGTAGCATCACCTAGGATGCCACTTCATAAAAAAAGCACCCAACGTGAAAGTGCGCAAGTGTACAAATTAGTCACACTTCACCCCATTGGCATGCTTTACACTGTCCTTGCACATTCGAGCAAAACCCTAGAGCTAATCAAATCAAGTGTGTTATTCGAATAAATGACCTAGTTTTCCCCTAAAGCGAAGCCATCGCAATTCTAGGCATCTACTAGTGTCGGTTCCCCTCGGCCCCTACGAAAGATGGCCGGATAGATAGATATTAAGAAATAGTTATATTTAGCAACATTACTTGTAATTGTAATTAGATTAGAATTAATTTTCTAGTATGTTATAGGTCTTTTGTACAAGTATATAATGTACCCAAGAGGATGAATACAAACACACAATTATTATCCCGTAAATATTCTTCAAGCTATCAGAGCCTAAAATCCTGAAAACGTAAAGAATATTTTTACCCTCTTCTGAGCTGCTACCGTCGCTGACCGCACCGCCCGCTAGCCGCGCCGCCTTCTCTAAGCGTCTGCCGCTGCTGCTCGCTGTGATTTGTTTCCGCTATTGATCTTCAAC
>JAULKJ010158228.1:0-14648 GCA_032355405.1 Rubia balearica | reverse complement strand
TCCATTCAGCCTTAGGACAATAAGTATAACCCTTAACTCTGCTCCCATCTGCTACTTCCACAGTAAAAGGTCTAGCAGTAGACTATTGTTTAAGTTTGAGCTGCTCTGCTAGTCTTGGATTTACAAAACTATCGTTACTGCCAGTGTCGATAAGAACACTAATGGCATGGTTCTGCATCCTTCCATAGACAGTGATACAGTTGTGATTAAGATTGCCATCTCCTAGTGCTTTACACATAATATGTTCAGAATCATTTTCAGACACTTCCCCATCCAAATATTCATTCGGTTCCTTCTCCATTACATAAATTTCCTCAGATTCTTCATAAATCTTGGTGGTTATCAGATTCACCTGTTTGAATTTGCACACATTCCCCACTCCAAACTTTTCTCCACGCTTGAAACACAAATGATTTTCTCTACGAAAATGTAATTCTTGAGGAGAAATCTTTCTAAAGTTTCCATAATTTTGTTTCTTATCCATCTTATCTTCTACAGCCAACTCCAGGTTCTTAACAGGGATTTTTCCTGAACTAGTTCTCCAAGTAGGCAATGATCATGTACCTAAAGAATTTCAGTTCTTGTTCTTTCTAGACATCATGATCAAATTCTGCTCTTGCAACAACGCGATATCTACAGTTTCTTGTAAGGATAAAGGTTTAAAAAGCTTAACCATGGGTTTCAATTCCTCTTTAAGTCCACTAATGAAACTAGACATAAAGTAAGATTCATTTAATTGAGGATTCTTATGAATAAGCAATGACCTGAGTTCTTCAAAGTTCTCCTGGTAGTTCTTCACGCTATCCTTCTGCAACAATTTCTTAAACTCCTCCACAATGTCTTTTCCTCCAATTTCTCCAAATCTCTTCATGACTGCATCTTTGAACTCCTCCCAGCTCCACTCACTTTTTGTAATTTTTCACCAATAAATTATATCCCAGCCTTGTTTTCCAAGTAGATTTCAACAGCTTCTACCTTCTGTGACTCGGGGATTTGAAAGAAACCGAAGAATTTCTCACATTTTCTAATCCATTCCCTAGGTTTTTCTCCATTAAAAAATGAAAGCTCAATTCCCGGATGTTGATTTCCCGAGATCCTTCCTATTTTCTCTCTCCACACCAGCCTCAGTTTTAGCATTATCGTCCCTGTTATGTCTATTGTTCCCATTTTGATTGAATTCACCCCTGAACTGAGCTTCTTGAGAGTTACCTGTGGAACAAGGAGAAACAACAGCATAGTTGGCCTCAGCTTTGTCTCATGTTCTCTTTCCCAAGCTTTTTGAAGCAACAAGGCCATCCTTTCCTCAAATTGCTGCAGTCTGCGATTCAACATATGATCCATTCGTTCCTCCAATCCCTTGTTCATCGCACTGCACTTTTCTTCGATCGCCTCATAAACCTGAATGCTCTGTAGCTCCAACTGAGATTTCAAGTTAGTTGATAACTTTGAAACTCTCAGATCTTGATCTTTCAAGTTGTTCTCGATCGTTTTCAGCTTCATGTTATCCGCCATTGCCGAGGATGAAGGGCTCTGGTACCAATTTTCACGTACAAGCAAGTAAACAGATTCAAAGGAGTAATTTCTTATTGCAATATGAACTCCAAAAAGCAGAACAGAAACGAAATTTTTGGGAGAAAGATAATGAGAGTTTGAGAGAGAACTACTAAATCAAGAATCATCAAGAATATCTAACTGTTTTCCCTTTTCCAACTTTTAAAGGGAAGCTAACTAATCTATAACTGCAACTAATTTCTCAACCGTTGAATTCTTGTTGAAAATGAGCTTCTGGAATTGATCCTGCCAAGCTGAAGGTTCAGCTCTGATTTATTAAGCAAAAGACCATTGCAACCTTAGCATGTTTGGGCTGCATGACAGGGGACAAAGGTGAGTTATAGTCAAGCTGGGCCATTTGTTTGGTTTCTAAAATATTAACTTTGGGATGGGCTTGGGATTGGGCTGGGATAGTGATTTGGGTTTGGGGTAAATGGGATGGGCTGATTTATAATGGTTGGATGGGGCTGGATTATCAAAGTATTGTTTGATGTTTGTCTTCTAAGTGAATGTCAAATACTTTGTCCGACTTATGATGCGCATTTAGTATACTGAGTTGGTTCTGATTTATAGAATTCATATATATATATATATATATGGACATTCAACGTGGGAGAAAAAGTATATGGACAAGATAGGAATTGGGATTCAGATATGGGAGCCAATCTCATTATTTGCCACAACTAGGATGATCATGGTCAGGTCTGGATCTAATAAAATCCAGACCCAATCTAAACTCGTAGGATCTAAAAATGTTAGACCCATACCCAAACCCGATGGGTCTAAACAGGTCTTGGGTCCAAAACGAATCTTAAATGGGTCTAAATTTTTATAAAAATTTCATCACTAAATTAAGTATATATTATCTTAAATACAAATATTTCAAGTTCAATATGGATATAATAATTTTTCAAGAAAAAATATACAATACACATTATTTGTTTAATTAAAAATACAAAGAGAATATGAAAATAATTTAGAAATTAGGATAAATAATATGTATAGTTAAGGTAATATAGGTCCACGGGTCTGGGTCAGGTCTACGGGTCTGGGTCGGGTATGAGTCTTAATATTTTAGACCCCGGCCCAGACCCATTTTATAAAATCTAGACCCATATTCGGACCCAATAGGTCTAAATTTTTTGGACCTATACAACCATACCTAACCGAACGGGTATGAGTCTTGGTTGGATTCTGGACCCATGATCATCCATAATTGCTACTAATATGTTTGGAGATGGTATCCAATTAGGCATGATAAACTTTAGTCAGGGAATTTTATGCAATTCTAACTCTATTTTAGTTCAATGGACATATATCTAATAATTTTGCAGGACCTATATCTAATAATTGTACAGAGAGCTATCCCTAATATTTTTTTCAGGGAATTTTTTGTCTATTTTTTCTATCATTTTCCTCCAGCTTCAATCTACAAAAGAATTCAAAATATATATAATGCAAAAAATCAATATGATCATCGAATTGAAAATCATAAATATCAGTTACAACTAACAAAATATAAACGGAAAATTATAAAATATTAACCAAAAAATTGCAGCAAAAAATATTAAAAAATAAAATAAAATCAACAAAAAATTGAAGAAAAAACGATTACAACTAACAAACATCAACTGAAAATCACAAAAATCATAAACTGAAAATTATTAAAACATCAATAATCATAAATTGAAAATTATGAAAAACATCAACAGAAGAAGAAAAAAAAGAGTTAAAAATATCAACCCATATAACCCAAAATATTTTTACAAAAACATCGATTCATATAAAATAAAACTCATCCGAAGAATGAAAAACATCAACATGAGAGAAAATAATCGAAAAACATCAACGAAAAAGCTAAGGTACTTTAGGAGTGTAAATTCTTTACTCTGAAAATCATAAAACATCAACAATTGTTTTACAAAAAAATTACAAATATAAACCTATATCATCCAAAAACTAAAAATATCAACTCCTATCACCTAAAACTCACCCAAAAAATGAAAAAATATTAACATGAGAGAAAAAAAACTAAAATATCAACATTTTTTAAAAACAAAAAGTTACAAATATCAACCTATATCATCCAAACATTACAAACATCAACTCCTAACACCTAAATCTCATCCGAAATATGAAAAACATCAACACACGAAAAAAGACACTACAAACATCAACTCCTATCACCTAAACCTTAGGCGGAAAGTGAAAAATATCAACTTGAGAAAAAAACACTACAAACATCAACTCTTATCACCTAAACCTCAGCTGGAAAATAAAAAATATCAACATGAGAAAAAAACTACAAATATCAATCAATACGAACCAAATAAACTACAAATATCAATCCATATCACCCAAACAGACTACAAAACATCAACTCATATCGAATAAACCTCACCTGAGTAATGAAAAACATCAACATGAAAGAAAAAAACTACAAACCTCAACCAAAAAGGTAAAGTACTACCTCAGCAACATAAATTCTTTTAAAAAAAAGGTCCAAGTGAGATTCGAACCTAGACCACTAACCTCAAAGTTTAAATACTAACCACTACACCAAAGAACAATTGTTGAACATTCTCTTTGTCAAATAATAATAAATCTCAACATATATCTCAAGAATATAAATTCATCAAAAAATAAGACCTAGTAGGATTCGAATCCAGGTTTATAACCTCAAAGCTTATAGTACTAACCACTACACCAGATAATATTTACTAAACATACATTCAGTCAAATCATTTTAAACCTCAATATGTAACTCAAAAATATAAATTTTCAAAAAAAAAGGCCTGGTGGGATTCAAACCAGGTCACTAACCTATAACCACTACACCATAGAACCTTTACTAGCCATATTCTTAGTAAAATAATATTAAACCTCAGTATTTCTTTGAAAAAAACATAAACACAAAAAATAAACCTCACCTCTCATGTACAGAAGCTCAGTTCGCAACCGCCGTCCGCCATCCGCCACCCGCCACCATCGCCGTCCGCAGCCTCAGGTCGGTGTTATTGCCTCAGGTCTTGCGTGAAGTCAGGCGCGCCTTCTTTTTTGTTCGAGCCTGTTCTTTTCACGCTCGTCGTCGTCTTCTACTTCTTCCACCAGTGTCTTCATTTTCTACATCTTCTAGCTAGCAAAAAAATAAAGAAGAAGAAGGTACGACACTGCAATTTAACTGCTGCCAGTCCTTATCCTTTGCTGCAAAGCATAAACCCTAGCTCCATCGTCGTTGCTAGAAATTTTGATCGCAGCGCCCTCGTCGCCGAAAAATGTCAACCGCAATAGAAATGTTGACCGATAAAATGCCTTTGCTCCTCCTACGTCATTTTCCACAGAAGCTCCATTGTCTCATCGATCTCGCTGCTGAAGAAGAAGAAGAATCGGGGTGGTGATAAGTTGCAGAGGGGTGCAACAATTCCGATCAAGAGCGGTTGTTGGCGGCGGTTTCTGTAACCCGATGATAAAATAAATAGAAAATTCTAATTATTTTAGATATTGATATGATTTTTGATAACAATAGGTCCTTAATTTATTAGCATTCTTAAAAAAAACCCACCCCGAATGAAACTTACAATAATTTCACAATAAACCCTAGTCTAAGTTTACCCTGTCTAAAACATGACTTTGTGATACATTTCATGATGTTAAATTTTATACTCCATCCGTTCCTAGAATAATTGGCTCATTTACTTTTGACTCGGTATTTTTTTGAAGATGATGTGACAGACAATAATTGTGAAAAATGTAGGAATATTTTGGGAAAATGGTGGACCAAGTAGAAAAATTGTTAGAGTTTAAAAGGACATTTTTTACAACATATTTTTTACTATTTTAGGTAAGATTAAACTGTTTCATTTCATGTGGGATAGATGAAAATTGAACGTGAGCCAATTTATATGGGAGGAAGTGAGTATTAGTTAATATGAAGTGAAATTCTTGTACAAGAGCGTCTCAAAGTGATTAAAGATATGTAATATAATGAAATTTAAATTTGAATGGAATTCCAAATATAATTTATAGAAAGTTCGGTAGATTAAGGAAGGATTTTTTGCTGTAAATATTACTTTATTAGGATATTGGATGCAAATAATTAAGGAATTAATGATTTCGGGTGATAAAATTCCCTCCAGTCAATTATCAGGGTCAAGAAACCTGCTGTTAAAAAATTCTCCTTCATTCTCGCTCGATGAGCCCATTTTAGTACTGGTATATATATGACATACCCTGTTCTAGTTAATTAAAACTGAGCATACGTAGAGATGGTTTCACTGAACCAAGCCAGTTTATCGAATCCACGAAGACTTGGACAAAGCAATGCCACTAACTCGCCAACCGCGTAAATAGTAGAAAAATGAAACTTTCCATGACACCACTCTTTCGAACCACAATCCAAAGAGGAGAAGGCAGTAATAGGACCAAGATCACACGATTAAAGACCTATAAATAAATATTAAAAAAACACCAGAAAAGGTAAGTGACATTTTACTCCTGAAGTACTCATTTATGCAGCCGATAATGAGTAGATCATCGGATCGAGCTTCCTCACCTGGACCAACCCAAACACATTTGCAGGTTCTAAACGAGGATAGGACTCGCTCTGAGTTGATTCTAGGCACTATCATACTCGGAAAGAATTTTCTACATCAGTGGCACCATCTTTGGGGATGCTATTTTTCTTTCCTAGTTTTAATAGTTTCTGGAAAAGACCATAGTCTATGTTGAAGTTGCTACTCTCATAATAGACACGTGGAGAAAATAGACAAATCATGCACTCAAGGAGCGAGTAAGTGGAGGACTAACACAACCACGCCTGGAAAATTCTCAACAACGGTATGTTCGCACAGTTAGAAATTGTCCACACTAAGAACAACCCACAATAAAGGTACATCCCCATATAATAACAGAAATAAGATAACTCATAAAATATTCAATAAATCCTTTTAAAATAAAATCTTATACAAAAACGAAGGATTATAGAAAAATACCTTCCGTAAATAAAAGAGAAGCTTTCCTCTAGGAAGAATTACAAATCACTATCTGCGAACCTATTACATACACGTATAGGTACTAGAGCTTCTCGCAATAATTGGTAGTAAAGTTATAGTGGAGCCAAGGACAAAAGTTCCTCTGTCGAGATTTCTTAACAAAGATTGCAAACTACGAAGGGGCGACTAGATCCCTTGGAGTTCACTATGTTTTTTAAGTGAGGTAGGAGCAAAGCGGGAAGTAATGGTTATCCATTCTCCCACTGCACCACCTCTATTCCCTGATTGCCTTGCGTGAAGGGGTACCATTCTCTTTATCAAGTAGAGCAAGTGCACTAGCGAGTAGTGATCGCTCACTCCCCAAGTGCATACATTCCACTCCACAAACCAGTCAAATGAACTTTAAAGTAAATCCTCTTTCACTAGTCTGTCAACAATGTTGCCCATATTCTCCTCTATCTTCAGCCGCTACGATTAGGAACTCCCCCTTGCATTGGTTCTATTCCCACGAGCCTTGCCACTATAGAAGAAGGATATGTGCCATCATTCACCCCGGTCCTTAGTTTTGCAATGTCATCCGAAGATATTGTCAAAAATCATAAAATAAGGTAAGCATTATATAATATACATTTTAAAAGTCATAACTGAACTTTGAAAAAGTTAAATAATTACAAAAAAAATGGTAATTTTCAAGACATACTTTAAAGGATATACTCCAAACTAGATTAATTACTCCAACTTACCCACACATGATGCTCTATCATATAACCGTTGAGACCCCCAACCCAAATTCCAAATAATTACGGAATTCCAACCACCATACCTAGTAAAACCAATATCCCCGAAACTTCACAAACAACAATAACCATAGGAACCATTTCCAGGGAAGGGTTATGTAACCTACACTCACTCATAACACTCTCCGAACTCCTCCTCTGGCTTCTTAACAAACATAAAAACACAACTAATCGTAAAGTGAGAAGGAGAATAAGAAAGCAGTGGATTTTAGAGATGTCAAAAGAGTCTTCGTTAAAAAATCACCATGTATTATTCCCTCCAAAAGAACGCGTCCTTTCAAATTTTCAAAAGATTGAATAACCACTTATTAAAATCCTTGGAGAATGGAGCGGCCAAATATTCTGCACAGTCTAACAAAATCAAAGTGAAAAGACTATACCTACATGATATACTTATCCACACAGTCCCACTACCCAAGATATTCGGAAATTTGCTTATACATGGGCCCACATACCAACTCTAATCCATCTATCCTAATATTAAAGACACGAACCTATTACCGGACACACTCTAAGATCAATCTTCTAAAATTTTTAATACGCAATAACAACCTACAAAACCACAGTAACACACCACCCGATCTTAGCTTCGCTGTTTCCAACCATACCTACCCTCACCATACCTTCAACCACAAAACACATGATTAGCCAGCATCAAGCCTTGATATGTCACTGCACCCCCATCCACAAATTTTCTCAATTAAAACTGCTCCCTTTTCATGCGACACAAGGGGGAAAATCACCCGCGGATTCATGCAGCCTCCACCTAGCGAAAAAAAGGAACAACATCCACCGCTTTGTACATGATTGGAAAATCACTGGTCCAGTGACACAAGAAAAATATCATCCACATTTTCACTGGAACACCCTAGTCCCACATGAATATGCTAATCACCATATAGCTACCCTCCAAAAAACTCAACCAATTACAGACTAAAACACCCATTTCTTTTGAACAATGATCAATAGACAAAATTTCATAATACACACTTAGCCCTTTCTAGGCTACCATTACACCATCCACTGGCCCGAAGATCCTAACACAACACCTATGCCACTAGAACTTTAAGGTAACCATATACAAGAATTTTTGTATAAGAAAAATTATACCTCGATATAAAAATATAACACATAAAGCGGTACACAAACTTTGTGAATTCAATCCATCACTTTCCTACTAAAACACTAGCCATCCATTAAAAAACATGAGAGAACCTCACTAAGAAAGAAGGTAAAAGTTTAAACAAGCAAACTTATTCTGTTACTATGCAAAAATTCAAGACATTCAACTAGCCCATTAGGTGAGATGATCGTTGGACGTGCTAGCCCCTCTATAATCACATCAATAAGAAATTTCAGATACCAAATATTTCTCACCATTATCTTCGTGTTGTAATATTCCTCCAATTTCCAACACGTATGAAGATACACTTCGTTACGTGTGTCCCTTAAAGTTTCTATCTGTCACGTGTGCTTTATGTAGTAGGACTTACGATCAATAATCGGCCAGCAATTTAAATGTTTGAGCTGCATACTCAGTAAATATACAAAGTATGTGTAAGTTTGTAGGCTACTTTGCAATTCCCCAACCTGTTGCTCCAAACGATGACGATAGATTATCAACACTTTATTAGAATCCTTAGGTCTCACGCCCAGAACCTTAACAATATCTCCGTGAAAAGTTGTATTTAATTCATGTATAATTTTAAGCGACACCTCAAGAGTACAACATTATTCTGCGAGCTGGCCATAACAAACTTCTCGACGTTCGATTGTCCTCTCTATGTCCACATACTTAGTCAATAATTTAATACTATACTCACGCACATAGAGATTGTGACTCATTCGATATCACTCCCAATTGGTGGCATTCAACCGAAGCCCTTCTATCCAGTCGAATAGCTCATTTATACGATTTGCCTCCTTAGAAATAATAGTAGTCTTCTTACCAACTTCTTGAGTCTTCTCAATAAAAAACCACCGGCACTCCTTTTCCCACTATATTATATTCAATCAATCCCTTTTAGCTTTCTAATCAGAACATCTTGTTCCAAGAAATATTTACCATATTCATCAACTTTAGGCATGCTTGCCTCAAGTTTATTCTTCTATTCCCTTTCAAGATCTCTAAACTTCAGTAGCAACCCCTTATCTGATAGCCTAGTTCAATCACCCACTCATTTGGCCTAGATGGAATGCCCAAGGTCCTCAGATAGGCATTTACAAATTCTAAAATTTTACAGCTTCCCTAAAGTCACCCTCGAAAGGAACACGCGGAGAAGTGCCATACATATCTTCATATCTATCCTGATTCCAACCATTCAGTCTGTTAAAAAAACCTATGACACCTGAAGAACACTCTATAAACTTATCGATCCCAATGATACACACATCATTGACATCAATATGCTTTTTGGGCACTCTCTGCCAACTCACACCATCAACACCTAGTTCATCGCAAACATATCTAGGGGACAATTCCACATACTTCTCACCCAAAGTAGTAACTATATTACTGTCAGACATAGCCTCGCTTACAATAGCTTTGCTACCATCCAAAGACGATGCTCCACACATAGCCAAGCTAATGCTCAACACAACACCTTTTTGACAAACACTTCCCTCTGAAAAACATAAAAGATACAATTATTTGGGATGCAAGTATAATAAAAGCGATGTAGACAATGTTTAGCGACATCGCGAGCCATAGGAAACCCACGTGGAATGCTGACGAATACAACGTCGTTTTGAAAAAAAATATACATTGTATAAATACTACAAAAATAGCCCCTCTTAGATAAATAATGGAATACTATTAAAATGGCTTAAAATTTACCCCGGTTCGCGCCCATGTTAGACAGTTTGCATAACGTCCATATGAAACATTTGTCGTTTTGTGCCAGTACAGAGTTCTTAAGCGTGGTGAATCGACCTACAATCCAAATTGTTTGTGGCTAGGTTTTTTTATATAATGAGCTAATTAGCCCACAATATAAATTGCAGCATCGTTAAAGTGTCGATTTTTTTTGCTAATGATGAAATGTAAATCTGACATATTCCTTTTGTGGTTTTAGTCCAGCATTGACCAGGCTCAAAGATAATTTTTTGTTTGGGCCATTTTTCTAATTTGGTCCAGTCATTATTACATGCGAAGTTGGGTATGCATTGGTTATACCTCAGATTTGTTGAATGGTTTACGATGTCGGCTATTGTCGATTTGAATACCCCTGATCCAGCCCCCAATATTTAATATTTGGCCCCAAGCATATATGTAGGCCAAAATATATGAATGGTGACATCTCACTTTGTTTTATATTTTTTTCTTTCTATACGACTTATACTGCGGCATTGCACACATGTTGAAATGATTGTGTTTCATGATGTTACCCACCATCCAACCCTTTTGCATTCCCAACCGTCGATGTTGCACCAAACCCTAACTAAGGTAAGGAATTTGTACAAATTTGATGATGGAGTTTTTGGATTTGAGAGACTTCTTTCTTCGCCCATTACATGATTTTATAAAAATCACAATGTATGAGCTATTCAATTTTGTTGTGTGATTAGGTTTTGGGTTTATCCAATTTTGTTTAAGACTTCCTTAAAAATTATTAGCTAGTGCTAGGGTTCAGGGAACTGTTGTGGCACTCATTCTTGCTACTTATTAATGCAATGTTACATTTTTGTGTAGTGATGTGATGTTAGTTGTGAATTTTGGTGTTTTAGGTCCATTTATATTCTAGTCGCACAATATTTCGGCTCATTCGATGTGTTTCGTGTGATATCGCATATTCGTACACATGAATCTGCAATTTTGCATGGAACACATCGTTCCAGATGAAATATCTGCGAAATGTGCAATCGTACAATACCCATTGCCTTCATTATGTTCTTGCTTGTTGCACTAATTGTTTCACATTTCCTGGTTTCTCAGATGGCTCAAATGAAGCAGGAAAACCAAGAGATCAGGGGATAAAACCATGGGAAAAGGTCCATCACGCACCAAGAAGGTGAAGAAAATGGCCACCCTCCAGCGCCAACATGGGACAACATACATTTTGTCGATAAGGAGGAAAATAAGCATTTTGAAATAATCTGGAGTGGAAGGATAAAAGAGATCATGGTGATAAAACCTGAGGACATGGCGCGACTCCACCTCGATGTTTTTCTCAAACCCTTCAAACCATCAGGAATAGAGGGTTTGATATGCCTTGACAAATCGACGTATGATACGGAGGTCAAGAAGTTCTGTGCCAATTGATGAACATCTACATTGCAAGAGTGAACGGGGTGAACGTGGAGATAATGATGGAGTTCATCAATCATTTGATTGGGTGCACATTTGGTAGGGAGGATCAGCCGAAAATTGAGCCTCTACAGCTGTTCTGCTGGGACAATTGGCCTCTACCGGTCACCGAGCATGGCCATCCTGGGCGCTTAACACCAATCAAATAGTGGAGAAGTACTCCAAAATTGAATTGGGAAATGGGTAGAGAGAATGATGTACAATATAATTGAACAAATACTGATCATCCTTCGGAGTGCACAGTCAAGGGGGCTATCATGTACTACCACCTTGCAGAGAAGAAGGTAGTAGACCCCGGATACACCACCATCTAAGAAATGCCCCAAGTGGCCATCGCAACGAAGATCCGGGCACTCCCCCACAACCACGTCATCACCGCCATTCTTGAGAAGAAGAAGGTTCCCATCAAATTAAAAGCGAAGATCCAGCCGAAGTACAACAATGCGAAGTACTTCAGGTAGAAGCATTGGCATTGGAAGGTAGAGACGTGGATTGTTCGCAACATCACCAAGGGAAATATGAATGTGCCTCTAACACCCGGACCCAAGGCGACCCTATCGGTTTCAACAGTAGAGGACCCTGTCACCACCAGTACTCATGCCCAGCTATCGGTTATGAAAGATTTTAATGTTTTATGGTTATTCCCAAATATTTATTGTTTAAATTTTTTATATTTTATTTAATTTAACTTATTTTTCCCCCACAAGCCTTAAACATAGCTTCTGGGCATCCTCCTATCAGACGTGGCCGAGACTCTTGACACATCGCATGGACCACAACGTGCTAAAGATTATGAAAGAATTAGCGGGGCTGAAGTCTATGATTTCCGGTGCCATCAATACACCTAGGGATGAGGTGCCTGGGAATGACGAGGATGACGTGAAAATCACAGATGATGAAGAACGGTTTAGGGCCTACGATATTGAATCTTCCACCTGAGAGTTGAAGGCTAACTGTTAAGACAATGGAATTAGTTCGTTGGCAGGCGATGTTATCACCACCCCATTAATTTCCATGAATGTAGTTTGTCGTACATGGTGATAAATTTTTGTTCAGATTTTATTTGGATATTTTTATATTTTTTTTGATAATTTTTAATTTGATGGGTTATTTTTGGGATAATGTATGGTAGCAATATTATGTGTTTTGTCTTACCTACCTTTAGTATTACCAATTTAGTGATTAAATTTGAGACTAGCTGTTGTGAACTTGGAATGGGACCTTTAGACGGTACATTCCAAGTTCTGGTTGTATTTGTTAACTATTGTTGCTTTGTTAGGTACGATAGAGAAGTGTGACTTTGCACATCATTCGCACACATGATGTTGAGTAAACCAACATGTTACCGACTAAATTGTACATGGCATTAATTAATTGGATTTTGGCACTGGTTTGGACGGGCATGTACGACATCGCACGTGAAAATATGCATCATCTCCTTGATGCCGAGATAAATTCGGTTCAACTGACCACAAGTACGAAGTCGCTCATCTCATGATTGACTATCAATGCAAGGTTGTACCCATTTTGCCGACTTTGCAGCTACGTCAATTATACATTTTACTTTACATTTTGAAATTATTTGTCGTGATTATCATAGAACCGTGGTTAAAAACCTATTATCTACCTTGGTTATTTTTAAACGAGGTAAAAAATATTATTCACTTCAAAAAAAATAACCGAGGTATAAAACTTCTTACCTTTGTAATTTGACGTAAGCAAAAAACCGAGGTAAAATGAGTGAAGTAATAAGTCTAGTTTCTTATTGTGAGTTTACCCATACAACACAAAAATATCGTAGTACATAAATTTTAAAATGCTAAAAAAAGGAATAGAAGACAACCTTGCTTCCCCTTAGGCTTTCCCAGCCTCATACAATAGGCGGCTAAGTTCTTCAGAATACCAGTATCCATTTTCAACTTCATGTCCCTATCATATTGCTTATCTAAAGGCACCGCAAAAATTTATTGGGGTATAGATATGCTATCAACACGCCTGATGAATAAATACCTATCTCTCTATACCTCATAGTTGCTAGGAAATTCTTCCACAACCTGAATCCTAGGAATACTAAGTATATTCTCAGTATTTTCACACCTCTGGAGCTGATAAAAATTAAAGAACAAACCAACAATAAATTTATTCCTAGCCCTAGTGTTCACCTGGTGAAAACCCATGATCATAGACATAACCCTATGGTGAAGTTGAACCATGATTTATTCCTAGCCCTAGTGTTCACCTGGTAAAAGTACTTTTTAACTCGATTTTTATTTTAAAAATTGAGGTAAAATTTTTATTGCTAGACAATGTGTGCGATGTCGTACATGAAATAAATCAAGGTAAAAGTGGTTACATCCAACAAAGCATGTGATGTCGCACCTACTGTCGGTAAGACAGATACCAAGAGCTGATGAATTGATGGTGGTGCACTGTCGGTCCGATTATTTTTAATTAAAAATCATAATCAGAACCGTTGTTAATTTTACTTTCGATAATTCATGACCAAAATATAGTAACCCAGATCCAGTAACCAAAATACAAAATGAGATTAAACAAGATTCATAAAAATAAATCCCAAATGAAAATTATAAATACGATATTCATATTTAAAATTTTACTAATCTATAATCTGTAACTTTATACACAACGGTGACTCTGGTGAGTCTGGTGGCAAATGAGTTGGCATCGACGAAACTGTACGAACCTATAGCATGGAAGGTAAATCTGGACAACGAATCTGGACCGTGAATCCAGAGCATGAGCGACAAATTTGGATGAACCCAGAGAATGTTGGCGAGGATTGGAGAGGCTGTCGGAGGACGGCGGAAGACGGTAGTGGACGACGGAGGGCGGGGTAGGATGGCGGAGGACACGGTTGTATAGGGGTTGTTGTGTGAAAATGAAGAAGGAGAAGGGGCAAATGTGTGGAGTCACGAAGAATGAAAAAGGAGAAAGAATGCTTCTAGGTTTTGGGTTTTATAAATATATAGTAGGGGTGTGGAT